>BQNB010000921.1:50359-152274 GCA_026074375.1 Tanacetum coccineum | reverse complement strand
CATGGCCTCTCCACTTTTGAAATTCAAACAGTTTGACTGGTTTGAATGTGATAGGAGAGAGAAAAGAAAAACACACACTGAATTTTCCTAAAATGAGTTGGATGTGATCTTTTCTTTTAATATACTTTTTGTCGTTAAGGGGTGTTGCAAGATATGGTTTATAGTGGGTTTGTGGTTGGGTGTTGATGAGGTATGAGTGTAAAATCTCAATGAAATTCAGGGATTTATTTTTTAAAACTTGCGATCCGCATACTCAAAATGTAATCTATTTCAGAGGGATATAAAAGAAATGAAAGATGTGTTTGATCAAAATGATGTTTTTCTTGATGAAATTAAGAAGCAAAATGATTTGTTGAAAGATCAACTTTTGGAAGCATCACTCAAACATGAAATTGAGATGTGTGTGTTGTTGAATCATGAATGCGTAGATAAGATCTTAAATGATGAACTTGCACAAGTTAAAAAGAAATCGTTTGAGATTCAAGAGGGTTTGCTGGCAAAAATAAGAATTCTTGAAAAAGATGTTCAAAGATGTGAAAAGCAAAGTGTTGATTTTGAATTAATTACTCTTGGATTTCAAGGATGGAGAAACTTGAGAATGAGAACGTGTCTTTGGATTTTAAAGTGCAATCTTTGATAAAAGAACGTGACGATGTCAAAATGGAATATAAAAAGCTTTTCGATTCAATCAAAAAGACACGATCTCAAACTCAAAGGGAAATGGATGAGTTAATTGCTCATGTCTCTAAGAAAACTTATGCATATGGTGCTTTTCATGCTGAGAATTAGAATCTTTTATCTACCATATCTAAGTTGAAAGCAAAAATGAAAGATGGTAAGTCTGTAAATACTAAGTTTGACAAGACAAATGGTTCTCAATCTTTTCTTTGTGTAACACCACTAAACAAAAATGCTTGTCAAAAGCAAAAGGTTGTTTCTAAAACAGAAAAGAATCATGTTGAGTCAAAACCCGTCACTTTACAGACTTCACCTTACAAACAAATAGGGATGATTCTCAACACAAATGTCATTAGACCAGGAATGTATAAAGTTATCACAACACAAGAATCACAAACAAATATGACTAAGAGTGCTTTATCTTCTACAGGAATGAATGCTACATCTAGTGTTAGAAGACCAATGAGTAGAGATTCATATGTCAAGAACAGTGTCTTAGTCGAGTCTAAGAATGCAACAAAGAAAGAAGGAGTTTATGTTAGGAAAAATAAGCAACCAGATAATACATTTGCAAATGTTGTTTCAAACAAGGAGGATGTAATTGATGTTGATGTTGCAAACGTTTCTAAAGCGAAAACATTGTTATATGTTTCTTTTATGCAAAATGTGCTTATATTCATGGCAATATCACTATTTGTCATGTATATTATGTTGAAGGTCTTGGACATAACCTCTTTAGCGTTGGACAATTTTGTGATGGAGATTTGGAAGTTGGTTTTCGTTATAATACATGTTACGTATGAAATCTGGAAGGAGATGATTTGCTCGCAAGCGGACGTGATTCTAATTTGTATACTATCTCCATTTCTGATATGGCTGCTTCTTCACCTCTTTGTCTTATGTCCAAAGAAACTTCAACAAAGTCATGGTTATGGCATCGAAGACTGTCACATCTTAATTTTGGTACCATCAACGATCTTACCAGACTTGACTTGGTTGACGGTTTACCAAAGTTCAAATATGGAAAGGATCACCTTTGTTCTGCTTGTGAAAGGGGAAAAAGCAAGAAAGCTTCTCATCCACCTAAATTGGTTCCAAGTGATCACTCCATATTTGAATTACTTCATATGGATTTATGCGGACCAATGAGGGTTGCTTCGATCAATGGAAAGAAGTATATTCTTGTGATAGTGGATGATTTTTCTATATATATGTAGGAACCCGATTTACCACTTTACTTCATAACCCGAAACACGACTCAAGAAAAGAGAAGGAGAGAGAGAGACGAAAATAGAGAGAGAGAAAAGAGAGAGTTGAGAGACAATGTATATATCTTGTGTTATTGATCTGAGAAGTAACACGCCCGGACCCTTATTCCGCTGCGACCCAATTTGGGGGTGTTACAAAGAAAACCCTAGATATGTTTTCTTGATAACTCCTTGTTAAACCCGAATCCAAGCTTGTTAACACCTTGAGTAGCCTTATGTAACCTTAGAATGAACACTTAAATGGAACCTTATGGAACCTACGTTTTTAATTTACCTTGGGATTATGTCAATATGTATGACGTGGGTTTGGAGCTTCTTTTGGGAGAGAAAGATATGTTTTTCTTGCAAATGGAAAGAGTAGAAGCTAGTTACATATGACTTCCCTTTTATAGCATCTTGGAAACCATTAAACAACCTTAAATGAAACCATGGGGACTAATGGTGGTTTAAAGGACAAGGTGTAAGAGCTCTCCTCCTCCCTAGGAGGAGGGTACTCTTTGATAAGCCAATTACTTTATAAAAGTGGGTATTTGTTTGAGTGTAGATGGGTAAGGGTGCTTTCGGGTACGACCGAATGTAATTTATTGCGAAACGTAAGCGTTTTACGTAACCAACAAAAATAAATTACAAAAAGTTATAAATTATACTCCTAATAATCATATAACACTTGCTTGATGTAAACTTTAATTTGTTTGATGTCCGTTTACATTGAACGTTGATTTTTAGTTTACGCGATTTAACTATAAGTTAATAATTAAAAGCGAACGCGTAAAACTCTAAAAATAAATAATGGAATTTATTAAAGTTGTAAATAACCTGAAAATGAGAAATGTTACACAAACACCTCAGCAAAATGGAGTAGTTGAAAGACGCAATCGTACTCTTGTTGAGGCTGCTCGTACTATTCTTATCTTTTCTCGGTTACCTGAGTTTCTTTGGGCTGAAGCAGTGGCTACAACTTGTTTTACTCAAAATCGGTCAATCATTAACACCCGTCACAACAAAACACCTTATGAGCTGTTACGAGGTCGAAAGCCAAATATTGAGTTTTTTCATGTGTTTGGCTCATTATGTTATCCTACAAATGACCGTGATGATATTGGAAAAATGAAACCAAAAGCAGATATTGGGGTCTTTATTGGTTATTCGGAAACATCAAGAGGTTTTCGAATCTATAATCAACGCACCAAAAGGATTATGGAAACTATCCATGTTAATTTTGACGAGCTCACAGCTATGGCTTCTGAACACGATTGTTTAGAACCTGAGCTTCAATGATTCAATAATCATAATTCATCAGCTGATTTGATGAATACTCCATCCAAAGAGGATTTAGATAATTTGTTCGGTCTGATGTTTGAAGACTATTTCGAACATAAATCTTCTGATACTACCATCAATTCCGCTGCACATCCGACTAGCGCTCATGAAGATTCACCTTCCACATCTTCTTTTATTGACACACATGAGGCTCCCCCTGTTGTCACTACATCTGACGAACAAACTTCTCCAATCTCTTTTCCAGAGTCTTATGAATTCAATCAAGAAGATTCTGCTAATTTTGATGGTAATGCGCAGTTTGTTCCATATGATCCTCTAAGTCATGTGGAGATTGAGTCATCAACAACGGCTCTAGTACCATCAAATGTGTAGAATTTCCATCAAGTACAACCCTCAACTCACATTTGGACAAAAAATCATCCTCTAGACCAAGTTATTGGTGACCCATCCAAACCCGTAATGACTCGTCAACGGCTACATACAGATTCTGAAGTTTGCATGTATGCATTAACTGTCAGCACAATTGAACCAAAGAATATCAAAAAAGCAATGGCAGATCACAGATGGATTGAGTCTGTCCAAGATAAGTTGAATCAATTTAAAAGACTTCAAGTTTGGGAATTTGTTCCACGACCAGAAGAAAAGAATATAATAGCTCTCAAATGGCTTTGGAAGAATAAGTGTGATGCTGCAAATATTGTGGTTCGGATTAAATCTCATCTTGTGGCCAAAGGATATAAGCAGGAAGAAGGCATTGATTTTAAAGTACATTTGCTCTTGTTATGCACGTCTTTAGGTTGTTCAGATTTTATTCTTATGCTCTCATATGGTACATCATCTTTTCAAAGGGATGTCAAAACGGCTTTTCTCAATGGTCCTTGAAAGAAGAGGTCTAGTCAGCCAAACCTTGAAGGTTTATTGATCCATAATTTCTAGATCATGTCTACAGGTTGAAAAAAGCTATATACGGTCTTAAGCAAGCACCTCGTGCATGGTATGACAAATTGTCTTCATTTCTAATTGAACACAGGTTCACTAAAGGTATAATTGACCTAACTTTTTTTACAAGACGTCAAGGGGAAGACATATTACTTGTTCAAGTATATGTTGATGACATTATTTTTGGTTTAACAAATCTAAATTTTTCAAAACATTTTGCAAACTTAATGAAAAATAATTTTGAAATGTCAATGATGGATGAACTAAAGTTCTTTCTTGGACTACAAGTTCATCAATCTCCCCGTGGCATATTCATAAGTCAGTCACAATATGCAATAGAGTTGTTAAAGAAACATGGTCTAGATGAATGTGTCTCCACGAGCACACCTATAACAACAGAGAGGCTGGATGCTGATTTACAAGGTACTCCTACTGATCAAATAACTTATCGTCGTATGATAGAAGGGCTTATGTATCTAACAACCAGTCAGCCAGACATTGCTTTTGCTACTTTTGTTTGTGCTCATTATCAAGCACGTCCTACAGTCAAACACCTCAAAGAGGTTAAACAGATCTTTCGGTACCTAAGACAGTCCTATAACATGGGACTATGATATACGAAGGATTCCGGATTTGAACTAATTGCCTATTCAAACGCGGACCATGCATGATGTAAAGATGATTGTAAAAGCACATCAAGAGGATTGCAATTTTTAGGTGGAAAGCTCATGAGTTGGAGTTCAAAGAAACAAGATTGTACTACGATGTCTACTGCTGAAGCTGAATATGTTTCCTTGTCTGCATGTTGTGCACAAGTAATTTGGATGCGTACTCAACTGCTTGACTATGGATATAAATACAATCAGATTCCGATGTACTGTGACTCCAAGAGTGCCATTGCTATTTCTTGCAATCCGGTCCAACATTCTAAGACCAAGCACATTGACATCCAGTATCATTTTATTAAAGAACACGTTGAGAAAGGTACTGTGGAAATTTACTTTGTCGGGACATAATACCAACTTGTGGATTTGTTTACTAAGGCGCTTCCAAAAGAACGCTTTGAGTATCTAGTTCATCATATTGGTATGAGATGTATGACTCCAACTCAGTTGGAAAGCATGACAAAGTTATCTTCTTGAAAAGATCATACATCAAAACATGTACATAAATTTTTCAAAGATAAAAAATTAAAAAATTAAAAAAAATTAAAAAAATCTAAATTAACATGATCAAGTGCTTAGTTTCAAGATTCCAAGTTTTTTATAAAAAGCTTTCAAATTGAAAAAATGGAATCATGATCTAAGGGGGAGTTCTTAAAATTTTTCATTCACAAACATCATTTTCCAAAATAAATAAAAACAATGATCTTTCACAAAAGAATGAATTTAAAAAATGCTATGGTTTTAAGGGGGAGTTTTTATTTAAGCATCTTCATTATCGACTAAGTTTCAAAAACATGATTTCATTTCAAGGGGGAGTTTTTCATAAGATTCATTATTCAAGGGGGAGTTTTTGAAAAGATTCATTACTCAAGGGGGAGTTTGAGAAAATTTTAAAACTAAATGCAATAAGACATGGACTGAATTGAAAATTAGAAGTCAAGGGGCTTAAGGTGACAATTTTTCAAACTATTTTCGGTGGCTATATAAGGGAAAGTCATTTTCAATTTTCACATTTTAAGATTACCGAATCTATTACCGAGTTTGAGTAGAAATTAATTTTTAACCTTCTAAGTTCATTACAACGACTTTGATTTCATTTCTTACTCAAACGTAAGTAGATTCATATGTTTTAATTGATTTTAGATGGTTTTGGGTTACCGAGTTTGAACTCGGTAAAGTTGATGATTACCGAGTTTGTGAGTATGTAAATTTTTGTCAAAAGGATTACTTTTAGCAAGATATTAGGCTTTGATTTAGTAGAAAATATGATTCATAGCCTTAAAGTGATATAAGAATGATGAGGATTGACTTTGTTTTGAAACTCGGATGAATATTACCGAGTTTGATTGTTTATCGAGTTTTATAATTTACTAAGGGGGTTAATTTGGTACAACTATTACAAAATACTGGATCGAGTTTGGTTTTTAATAAGGTCATCATCTGCTAAACTTAGTTATAGTAAAAAAAATCAAAACTCGGAATAGTCAAATGGTCAAACTCGGTATGTCAAACTCGGCAAATGAAAAAAAAAGTCAAAATTCAGTTAATGTTTATATTGCGAAGATGTATTGTAAACATAATAAGGTTGTTGTTTGTGATGCTTCATGTTTGAATGTCTATGGAAAAAAAAGATCAGTTTCTCATGTGTTTTAAAAAAGACAAATAGTTTTGGCAAAGAAACAAATATTTCATAAATTCTAAGTTGTGGGTCATATATATCTATTCGTAATTGTTTAAGTGGACTAAATCATGTCCGGTTTAGGCCATTTTCTGTAATTAATAAAATGAGGAGTGAGTGGCTTAGTGTACATTCAGTTATTGAATTAGATATATTTGTCTTCATTGTTTAGGATTCAAAATTAAAAGTAAAAGCAAAAGTGTTTTTATAACTTGAAGTTGTTAATCCAAATCTCAATTATTTAAGTGGACTAAGTATGTTCGGTATTGGCCGGTTTTTGCAAATGAACTGAACGAGGTGTGAGTGACTTAGGTCCATCTTGTTATGGGTTTGTGGTTTCATGCTTCTATGTTATCTTTCAAAATGTAAGTTTTTGTTAATGCTTTGTGACAAAGTTCTCAAAATTGTTAATGTGTCAAAATGTTACTCCTCTTCACATAAACAGTTTACGAAGTTGAATGATTTCTCTTGAATTTTTCAGATATAAGTCTTGATTAAAATCAAAAAGAGAAATTTTCATCATTCTTGAAAGAGTATCATGTCACAAAGAATTTCTAGTGAGGATATTCTAAAAACAGAAAGAGAGAGCTAAATCCATACGTGAAAAAGCAAATCAAAAGTGTGTTCAAAAAAGAATTGCCAGAACACACAAAAATGGTGAATCAAAAGAATAAAGCGTATGGCATGTGCTAGAAAAAGCAAGAACGAGCACATGATAAAGAAACTGATCAAAAATATGTTTAAAAAGAATTGCCAGAACATGTAAAAACAGACAGAGTAGAAAAAGATAAAAATGTCAAATGAATTGATTTTTATCTAACATCTCAGTTGTATTCATTCAGTAATCATCATGGCACAACAACAACACGTAGCTGATGTTCATCCAGATGAATTGTGCCCTCCTAACAACAGATATGATCTTATGGATGCAAACAAGAAAGTAGATCTCGAGCATGTGCAATGTCCATCAGAAAGCAAAATTCGAACAAACATTATCAAGAATCATCCATTACGATTCAGCATTGCAGCATCCTCATTCGTACCATGGATTTATATGGCACAGTTCTGGCATACTTTAAAGGAAGACAGAGCAAAGTATAGGCTCAGCTTTATGCTAGACAAGAAGGAACTTACTCTGACTCTAGATGACTTTAGACAAATCTTTCATCTTCTACAACCAACTGACAACAATCATACTTCATTTGTGCCACCACCATCATTTCATGATATGATTCCATTCTATAAGCAAGAATTGGGATTTACAATGGAGCTGAAGACATTATCAAATTTTAAGACAACTGGTCTTTTACAGCTATGGCAAACGTTATGCAAGATTTTCTCTAAGTGCTTAACAACTCGTGTCACTGGATGGGATCAACCGCCTTTGCAGATAATGCAAATGTTGTATTGCTTTGTCAATAACATACATGTGGATTATGCGGAGTTACTATGGGAAGGACTTTATTATTCGCTTCATCATCCAACATCTTCGATCCCATATCCAAGATTTACCAAGATCATCGTCAGTCATTATATGACTATTTTTCTTGAGATCTCAAGACGTGCTAGAGATAAGTATCATAATCTGCAAGATGATGATATTATGAAGAATATCTTTAACTCAAGAAGACACAAAGACAAAGTTGGAATGTGAATAACTGCTTGGATGATTTCTGAAGAAATGAACCAGACGTAGCATTACAAGATGTATGCAGAGGTGTTTGGGATAGATGTTCCTCTGACTCAGTCACAGCCGACTGAGTCTACCCAGGGAACACATAGGACACCTAGCGCCCCTAGGTCACCAAACCCTGTAAAGCAAGTAGCAGAGTCAAGTGCTCCAAAGCATTCAAGTTCCAGTATATGTTGCTAAAGGGTTGATTTTGGAGAGGCAAAAGACTAACAAAGAGACGCAAAGAATGATTGATAAAGCTATTTGACAAGAACGTAGGAATATTCAGGCTCAGATTTCCGTACAAATTCAGAAAGTAATTGACGATAGCATTCCTTCTCAAGTTGATGCGTCTGTCAGAAGATATATGTCTTGACATATTCTTCATGTTCATCCGGCTCAATCACAAACAACCTCAGTTCCAGAACAACAATATCAACTATATCTAGCTATGAAGGCTGATCCTCAAATGCAACAACAAGACATAGCAATATGGTTGGCTCTCCAGATGAAGTTTGAGAGAATTCTGGTACCACAAACTGCATGTAGGACTCCTGCCATTCGCCCAAGAGATCAGGACGATCCTCATGATGATGCTCATCCTGAGGGTGAGAATAGTGCAAAGAGACAGAAGACTTCGGACTATGAAGCTTATGTATCTGGAGAGTCATTGTCTGGACAAGATTTACATGAGGAACAAGCTCCATCAACCTCAGGTAATCAAGAACAAGATGATGATTTTGATTTTTGGACTGACTTGTATGCTTCAGATGATGATGAAATACCATCGAAGCAAGTATCATAAGACATTATGGAAGAAGTATCACTGAATATTGATGAAGTAAAGCTGATGAGATGTTAAGACAGAGATGTACTTCAGGAGATGAGCATTAGTATCATATTGATCAGATGAAGAATTTGTTTCAAAGTGCCATTGTTTGGGAAAGCAGAAAAGAAATTCTCGTCTCTCTATATCTATGAAAGATCACACCATTAGTTCATAGCTGTCAACGAGATCCTGAAGCTCCAGCATTATCTCTGATTAATCAAGACCTTTTGTATTTGAAGAAAGGAAATTCTGGACCCGAGAAGATAGTCTTGTCACTTTACAAGTTTTCTGCGGTTATTTTTAATGATGAGGATATTGAAGAACGTACTCCAGATGGGTGAATAAGTGTGTATGAAAGTTTAATCCTTATGCTCGCTATGGTGTTGAACATTGGAAGAATGCTCATGCGAAGATTTTCTACATAAGAAAACAAAAAGATCTTGGAAGACCAAAGGAAGAAATTTATTCTAACTCAAAGATTATTCAAGTTGTCAAGAGATATTAGGAATTGGGTCATGAACACAAGTTTATCATAGAGATTGTTGCTAGAAGAGAGAATAAGTACTTAGTGTTAATTTCCAAGCTAAATTACAAGAATCTCAATAAGAATGATATTGAGGACGTATATTTGCTGATAATGAATGGCAAGGTACCAGATTATGCAAAAACAGGATTGCTATGGTCTTTATCAGTATTCATCAGAAGTTCAGTGATATGGGAAAGAGTACATCACTTTCAGCTTGGAATCAAAAGCTATCAGCAAAAGGTTAATCTTACTGCACCAACAATAACTTTCCTAGGAATTGAAGAGTATGAAGTGTTTTCTATTGTTTATGAGCCTATGAATGGAATAATTTACAAGGATAGCAAGAAAGAGAAAAGGGTGATGAGACATTCAGAGATTCATAAGTTTTGTGACGCAACACTAATGAGAGTGCTTGAAGGTTTAAGGAGTTACAATAATGATGTCACGTATGTCTATGAGCAAAGAGAACTTACAAGTGATGAAGTTGAATATCTTAAGCTATTTAAGAAGAAATTGAAGTAAGATTAAAGTATCATAATCAGATGAGAAGATGGGAGATGTATGTGAATGGAAGACCACTTGGACCATGAAGGGAACGCCCAGAATAATCGACCCTTAGGGGGAGATTGTTAGGTTCATAAAAAGTGTTGATTATGTGGTTTTATTATATTTTGTTATTAGACTTTATTTTGTTTAGAATAATATAGTTTGTAATAAGGTTTATTATACTTAAAGAAGGAAATAGCATAATAACCAAAGTCTATGGACTAGAGTTGTAAAGTTAGGAAAATACGGGAAGGAAAACCTCCTTCCATCTACTATAAATACCCCTCTAATCTTCATTAGAGGGTGATGCTCTTGTAACCAATTCTCTTAGTTTTCCCTCCATCTAATATCATTTGAATTTTCTTTACATTCCTTTCTCTACTATTCTCTCTATGCTTATATGTTTGATATGATTGATTCAAGATTCATGTGATCTATCAACTTCTTAGGAACTTTTGGTTAATATCTTCCTTTAATACTAGAGCAGCATACACCTCTAATTGACTTATGAGCTTTTGGAACCTATCATAAGCCTTATCAAGACTTTCATTTGGTGCAGTGGTAAAGTTTTCAAACTGATGTTTGAGAACATTCTTCTGCATCTTTTTGGATTCTTCATTTCCTCCAAACCTTGATTTGATTGCCTCCTAGAGAGATTTAGCATCTGGAACATTATGAAACTTAAGGAGGTATTCGTCAGGTATTGCTAAAAGCAAAATGCTCTTAACTCTTTCCTGATTCCTTTTGGCAGCCAGTTGTTTGGCAGTCTTAGGAGTAGGAGGAGCAGAAGGACCAGATTGATCTCCTGTTAGTACAGGCTCTTCTTGGAGATCACCATTGAAAATTATGTCCTATAGGTTATGGTCTATGTGACAGATATATTGTCGCATTCTTATGCTCCAAATATCATATTCTCCCTTCTTAATGATAGGGATCTTCATTTCTATGATAGTTGGTGGAGGAGTGTCTTGTTCTGCCATGTTACTAGTTTGTTTGAGGATCTGCTTCAAACATAAGAGTTCTTCTTATTCAGAGTTTCCACACAAGCTCTGATACCACTTGTTGGATCGCTTACTGAATAGATCTTGAACCTTTAGCTTGTAAAGGGTTTGCTACTTTAGATAAATCCAAAGCAACAATCAATAATGCTAAGAAAAATAGTATTGAATAACATAAGAGAACTTTAAATTAAAACTTGAATCTGCCTAGGTTACAGATTACAAAAACTATAATGGCTAATTGATCTCTATTGATTTATGTTGATCTATATCTACTTACTATGCCTATGGTTCATTTTATACACCAAGGAAACCCTAATAGGCTTTACAAAACTCGTATATAGATCATGCATATCTTTACCTAATATATCTCATGCATATCTCTAACTCTAACTATAATTCTGTTCTAACAGAATTAACTAATACATTACCAGTTTTAAAACAATACTTCCCCGTTCCAAGATTGGAATCGGCTGGTCATGGGCCTGAAACGGAATCCCTGAGACCGAGTTATGTCATTTTGAATAAAGGTCTTTTCTTCACACGATCTTGGGCCTCCAAAAACAAAATGGTATGTTCTTCAACACTTGGACCGACATCAATAAGTGACACAATTAAACACAATAATTCTTCATTCCATGTTTCGAATCTACTGGTAATGGGCTTGAAACCGAGTCTCTGAGACCGAGTTATGCCATTTTGAATAAAGGCCTTTTCTTCATACGATCTTGGGCCTTCATAATCAAAATAGTCTGTTCTTCAACACTTGGGCCTGCATCAATAAGCGACACATTTTTACACAATACTTTGTCGTTCCAAGATTCAAATCGGCTAGTCATGGGCCTGAAATTGAGTCTCTGAGACCGAGTTATACCATTTTGAATAAAGGCCTTTTCTTCATATGATATTGGGCCTCCATAAACAAAATGTTCTGTTCTTCAACACTTGGACCAACATCAATAAGTGACACATTTAAACATAATAATTACTCGTTCCATGTTTCGAATCAGCTGGTAAAGGGACTAAAATCGAGTGTCTGAGACCTAGTTATGCCATTTTGAATAAAGGCCTTTTTTATACGATCTTAGGCCTCCATAAACAAAATGGTCTGTTCTTTAACACTTGGGGCTGCATTAATAAGTGACACATTTTTAAACAATACTTCCTCGTTCCAAGATTCAAATTGGCTGGTCATGGGCCTGAAACAGAGTCTCTGAGCCCAAGTTATGCCATTTTATATAAATGCCTTTTCTCCACAAGTTCTTACGCCACCATAAACAAAATGGCATGTTCTTCAACACTTGGTCCTATATTATCAAGTGACGCAATTTGACATAATACTTCTCGTTCCAAACTTCGAATCGGCAGGTCATGGTCCTGAAATAGAGTTTCTAAGACCGAGTTATGCCATTATGAATAAAGGCCTTTTCTTCATACGATCTTGGGCCTCCTTAAACAAAATGGTCTGTTCTTTAACACTTGGGCCTGCATCAATAAGCGACACCTTTTTACACAATACTTCCCCATTCCAAGATTCGAATAGGCTAGTCATGGGCCTGAAATTGAGTCTCTCAGACCGAGTTAAGCCATTTTGAATAAAGGCCTTTTCTTCATATGATCTTGGGCCTCCATAATCAAAATGGTCTGTTCTTCAACACTTGGGCCTGCATCAATAAGTGACATAATTTTACACAATACTTCTTCGTTCCAAGCTTCGAATCGGTTGGTCATGGGCCTGAAACCAAGTCTGTAAGACCGAGTTATGCCATTTTAAATAAAGGCATTTTCTTCATACGATCTTGGCCCTCCATAAACAAAATGGTATTTTCTTTAACACTTGGGCCTGCATCAATAAGCAACACAGTTTTACATAATACTTCCCCGTTCCAGGATTCGAATAGGCTAGTCATTGGCCTGAAATCGAGTCTCTCAGACCGAGTTGTGCCATTTTGAATAAATGCCTTTTCTTCATATGATCTTGGGCCTCCATAATCAAAATGGTCTGTTCTTCAACACTTGCGCCTGCATCAATAAGTGACACATTTTTACACAATACTTCTTCGTTCTAAGCTTCGAATTGGCTGGTCATGGGCCTGAAACCGAGTCTGTGAGACCGAGATATGCCATTTTGAATAAAGGCCTTTTCTTCATACGATCTTGGGCCTCCATAAACAAAATGGTATTTTCTTCAACATTGGGTCTACATCAATAAGCGACACATTCTTACACAATACTTCCCTATTCTAAGATTTGAATCGGCTAGTCATTGGCCTGAAATCGAGTGTCTCTGACCGAGTTATGCCATTGTGAATAAAGGCCTTTTCTTCATATGATCTTGGGCCTCTATAATCAAAATGGTCTGTTCTTTAACACTTGGGCCTGCATTAATAAGTAGCACAATTTTACACAATACTTCTTCGTTCCAAGCTTCGAATCGGCTGGTCATAGGCCTGAAAATGAGTTTGTGAGACCGAGTTATGCCATTTTAAAAAAGGCCTTTTCTTTATATGATCATGGGCCTCCATAATCCAAATGGTCTGTTCTTCAACACAGGAAAGAGCCAAAAAACTGGAAATAAACAACACAAGACGGAAATGAGTACACAAGAAGAATGTAGCACCACCTCCCACACCCTCCAACCCTACTCCTTTTTTTTTTTTTTATTAGGAAAAAGTCAACAAAAGTCAACCAAAGTAAACCTTGGTCAACTCATGTGAAGACAAAACTTTGAAATTATAAAAAAATCCTTGAAGGTTAAATCTTTTCACCATGGAGTCCACATATAACAAATTACCACTGTTAGGTCGAGCCTTTATTAATATAGTAGCTAAACGGCAATTAGTTCTAAAAGCCTAGAAAACCACTTTCATTTATAACCAAGCTCCAAGTACAATACAAGTGGCGCCAATTCCTTTTAATTTTAAATAACATAAGCCAAGTCAGCATGTCTATTTACTCGGTCAAACGGATCAAAGAAAAGAAAAAGGCGCCAAAATTAGTTTTACTATTCATCCCCCGTTCCCAATTTAACCCTGCGTCAAATTAAACAGGTAAACCCCACTTCCCTTCACTCGTCCTACATGGCTTAAAGATTCTAGTGCAATTGCTCCAAAATCAGAAAAGTAAGACGTCATTTCTTGAGTATGATTGTAGTCTGAAAAAAGCCTTTTGACATATGGAATGACATGCGTACACCTATTAGAGAAAACACAACTATGAGGATTTTACACTAAAATCAGTTCAAAAGAAGCACAAGGCTCCAAAAAGGTAGGATTACCAAGCTGGCAATCCGTTTGATCCTTTTTTATCCAATGACTTAAAATCAAGATGCAATGATTGGTTAGAGATGGATGGCCAAGATTAGAAGCAAAGGGAGCGTCTAAGGGGCTAGCTTTTAGCTTTGGTATTCTTTAGATTTTTGGTAACATTTTTTTAGTTTTGTTTTCAATTAATGTAACTCTCTTTTCAAGCTTGTACTCAGTTTTTATAATCAATAAAATTTAGTTTTCTTATTGTTCAAATTGCAATTTATGTTTTCACTTTTATGCATAATGGTTTTGATTACAAATCTTTGATACTGTTTCATAAGCTCTAATTATTCATAAGCTATTTAAGCTCATAATAACTTGAATACTCTTTGGAATTGGATGGCTGCTTTAAGTATTCAAGTTAGCAATAGATCTTGATGGTCAGGAGTTAGGATTAGATTAGGAAAGTGATTAAGCTTAAAACTATAAGCGTAAGTGTCTTTTAAGCTCATAATTTGTGCATTCACCCTCTGTTTAGATTGAGGTTGGGAGGTACTCGTCCTCTTTTTTTCCCATTTCTTTTTACTTAGCTGTCATTAGAAATTCTAGTTAATCAGTTTAATTTCTGCTTAATCTGCTTAATATTAGCTTATTATTATTTAGTGTAGCTTATATATGCTTAGTATAGCTATTTGTTGCTTATTTAGTTCACTTGTTAGTTTAAAACTTAGTTTTCATATCTTAGATACAAATCAGTTGCAAAAACCAAAAATATTAGCATAACTATTTAGCTTATTTTTTCTGCTTATTTGATTATGAAAAATTGTTCATTAGGTCTAATTTTAGCTATATAATATCTGGATTTGGAATTTGAGCCTTTATTCTAAGTCTTATAAGCTAAAAATGGGATTAAGTATTTTAAAGGGGTGTTTGGGTCAAGACAGCACTAACTCAAGTTAGTGTTGTCAAGAGCCACTTAGCTCTTTTAATTGAACTTAAATCTCATTTTGAGGATTATAAGACTAGGTTTAAAAGTCTTTATTTGGTTAAATTAGCTTATAGCAGATTTATGTGTTGTTTTCCTTGAATCTGAGTTCATTAGTTTAGATTTATGGCAATTTGAGCTTAGATTGTTTCTAGTTGCTATTATCAGTATTTTACTCTTAAAATAGGGATTAAAAATTGTGGAAACCAATTCTTAGGTCTGCACTATTTGGTTTTCAATCTTTTCTTTGTGTAACACCACTAAACAAAAATGCTTGTCAAAAGCAAAAGGTTGTTTCTAAAACAGAAAAGAATCATGTTGAGTCCAAATCCAGGTTTACTTACTGATTCACCTTATAAACAAATAGGGTATGTTCTCAACACAAATGTATTAGACCAGGTATGGTATAAAGTTATTCATAATATAAAAGAATCACAAACAAATATGACTAAGAGTGCTTTATCTTCTACAGGAATGAATGCTACATCTAGTGTTAGAAGACCAATGAGTAGAGATTCATATGTCAAGAACAGTGTTTTAGTCGAGTCTATGAAGCAGCAAAGAAAGAGGAGTTTATGTGCGGAAAATAAAAATAAGCAACCAGTGAATACATTTGCAAATGTTGTTTCAAACATTGAGGTGTAAATGATTGGTGATGTTGACGCAAACATTTCTAAAGCACAAAAACATTGTTTATCGTTTCTTTTATGCAAAATGTGCTTATATTCATGGCAATATCACTATTTGTCATGTATATTATGTTGAAGGTCTTGGACATAACCTCTTTAGCGTTGGACAATTTTGTGATGGAGATTTAGAAGTTGGTTTTCGTTTGTTATACATGGTTTACGTTGGAAATCTGGAAGAGATGATTTGCTCGCAACGCGGACGTGTTTTTAATTTGTACTATCTCCATTTCCTGATATGGCTGCTTCTTAACCTCTCTTTGTCTTATGTCCAAAGCAACTTCAAACAAAGTCATGGTTATGGCATCGAAGACTGTCACATCTTAATTTTGGTACCAAAAAACGATCTTACCAGACTTGACTTGGGTGACGGTTTACCAAATTTCTAATATGGAAAAGGATCACCTGGTCTTGTAACATTTCTCATTTTTCAGGTTATTTACATCTTAATAAATTCACATTTTTATTTTTAGTGTTTTACGCGTTCGCTTTTTATTATTATCTTATAGTTAAATCGCGTAAACTATAAATCTACGATCTATGTAAACGAAAAACCAAAACAATTTTAAGTTTTCATCTAAGAAGTGTTATATGATTTTTAGGAGTATTATTTATAAATTTTCATATATTTTTTTTGTTGGTTTGGTTAAGTGTAAACGCTTACGTTTCGACAATAATTTAACATCGGTAGTACCCGGATAGCACCCTTTACCTATCTTACAATTAAACAAATACTCATCGTTTTATTTCCATTCCTCAAAATTTTTATTATTTATCTCTCCTATATTACTTTAAAACCCGTATCGGACATTTTCACAAGAAATAAATTGAATTATATTTACTATTATACCTTTCCTAGTATTGTAATCATTTACACTTTTGTACCTGGGGACACTAATACCTAAAGATTGGCTGTTTCAACGGTATCTTCCACCCCGCTTTTGCCGCTCCCTCCTCCTAGGGTGGAGGAGAGGTTCTTTACACTTGTTTTCCATTACCATGTGTCCTTTGGTATTCAATTTAGCTAGTTCCATTGGTTTTCAATGTCCTAATAAGGATAAGCCTAAGTCCTTAACCCTTTTACACATTCACTCAAGAAAAACCAAAGCAAAAACCCTCCCCACTTCACCCTAACCCCACGGCATACCTTAATTATTTAGGGTTTCATTTTTCTTTTGCATCCAAGGTATGCCAAGCATTCAAGTGTTCAATCCTATAGACTTACTAAGACTACTCAAGGTGATGGGAAGCTTGGATTAGGGATTAGCATGGAAGGATTATCAGAAAACATATTTAGGGTTTTCTTGATTAGGGTTTTGATTATAAGGGCTTGATTGTGGTTTACATCTCGTGTTCATCATCCTACTTGATTCCTATAAGGTCTATTTAAAGTTTTCATTACTCGTTTATTCATTTTCTATTGTATTCATAATTGTTGCATTAGTTAATCACCACCTAGTTTTATTTTTAAAGTCATTTAAAGTATTTGATGATTTCATATGGACAAAGGACATGGACATTTAGAGGGACTAATTACATTGTTTTATATGGTACCAACACTTCGGTAAATTTTAATGTGCAATGGGTTTCTATTTTAAATGATTGTAATTACTTGTTTATTTTAGAAACCCTAATTATGTCTTGTTTATATATTTTTGAAAATTCGATATATAAAGTTTTTATGTTTTATATTTTATAAAAAATAGTGCTCTTTTATAAGGATGTGAGCATGTAAGGAACTCGAAAAACGGAAATTATAACGAAAAATTATGGAAATTTAACATGTTACATTTAATTACTTGTATAAAAATAATTAATGTAACCAGTTTTGATGAACAGTAACTTTTAATGTTCACAGATATAAAAATCTCTATGTTATTATATTTTGATAATTTTCCTTAATACGAACCCGCTACGGACATAAAGAACTCAAAAAACGGGTTTATAACGAATAAGAATTTCCACTTACGTAGTTTACAAGTATCATATATATATTATAATCTATAAAAATATTTTTGTAAACTGACGATGATTAGTAATTGCTACTGTTCATCACTGGATTCAATTTATAAACAATAATATTTTGATATTTATCCTTAATTACTAATACAAGGTCATAAAGGATCTCGAGAATCGGAACTATAACGTGAGTGTTATGATTTAAACAAGTTACACATTTTTATTTTATAAAAATAACTTTTATTAACTGTGTTGAAATAAAAGTTAATGTTCATCAGGGTTGTGTCTAAACTTTAGAAAACTTAATGTTTTAATAAATTACCTTAATACGAAGACGTGGACATAAGAAACGTACGAAACGGAGTCAAAACGATAAAGATATGAAGTTTTAAAACTCGCGCGCATTACTTATATTTTTGTATAATCTTTTATGTAACAATTAATTTAATAATAAAATATCATTTTTAAATCATACATTTTTACAAATAATACATTAGTAAACGAAAATGATATTTTCTTACGGACACAAGTACGCACGCTTTTGTTTAACAATGTACGAGTTGATTATTGTTTTAACTTCTTTAAAGATGTAATATAATACTATTAGGTGGTGGTTGTTAGCTATGCAATACGTGATGTTTTATTTACATGAAATCACATTATAATCCATACGGCCTATAATTAATTAGTTCTGCTTCAAATTTGCCGAGGCGATTCACTCATTTGATTTAGATAATCAATCATTCACTTACGGTGAGTTCATAGCCCCGCTTTTATACAATTATATTGTTTTGCAAACTTTGGGGTGAGAAACATGCATTGTTTTACATTTGGACGCAAGTACTCTTTTAAACTTATTACGAGTTGGCCTAAGTAGCTAAACCCACTATTGCCCCCATCATGAACTGTCAGTTGACTAGTTTACGACGGCGAAGTTATGAATAGTCTATGTTGGCGATTGACATCTCGTTCGGGTGAGTGCACTAATCAGTTTTGGAAGGGGACCAACAACGATGTTATTACATGTCGAAACAATTTGGATGTTTCGGGGTTTGAACTTCTGCATGGGACATTTAGTGCATTAAATTGCATACATATATGTCGTGCTTCGGTTGTCTTGAGCTTGAGCACTCGTAATTACTTAGATATTGTATGTGTTACATGTATTTATCTGTGGAATCCTTTTCTGGTCACTACTTTATACATACATAAACCTGTGAATTCACCAACTTTATGTTGACATTTTAAAGCATGTTTTTCTCAGGTCAATAAGGTACAGGAAACAGGATACATTGGTGGTCATCATTTTGGAGTCATTACTTTAAAGATTTGGATGCATTACATTTTGGGAATATTTGCTATATCTTAAAATCTTTACTTTTCATGAATGAACTATTTAAGCTTCGGCTATTGTAACAAACAAGTCTTATTCAATTCAAATGTATCCAATTTTTTACGACTCATAGAGCAGGTCGTTCTCTTATCTATGTGTGTTGATCTATGATGTAAACATTCCCAACCCAATTTTCCGTCATGCGACCCATTTTGGGGGTGTTACAGTTCTGCTTGGAAGGGGGGAGAAAAAGCAAGATAAATGCTTCTCATCCACCTAAATGGTTCCATAGTGAACACTCAATTTTATTTGAATTACTTCATACGGATTTATGCGGACCAATGAGGATTGCTTCGATCAATGGAAAGAAGTATATTCTTGTGATAGTGGATGATTTTTCTATATATATATGGGTTTATTTTCATCATTCGAAAGATGAAACTCTAGAGATCATCAAGAAATTCATTGTTCAAGCTCAATTGAATTATAAAGCCAAAGTTTGTAAGATTTGTACTGACAATGGTACTGAATTCAAAAATGCGACTCTTAAAGGTCATTATGAAAGTTAGGCAATTGCAACAATTTTAAATTTGCTCAAATGTAACACCCCTAATATGGGTGTATAGCAGATTATGGGTTGAGAGTGTTACTTCATAGTTCTATAGCATCGAGATATGAGAACAGACCCTCTATTGAGTCGTTTAAAATTTGATACATTGGATATTAAATAGACTTGTTTTGTTACCAATAGATCGGAAGCTTAATTAGTTCATTCCATGAAAAAGTAAAGATTTTAAGACATAAACAAAATTCCACCCCAAAATTGTAATGCATCCAAATCTTTATAGTAATGACTCCAAATG
This sequence comes from Tanacetum coccineum, assembly GCA_026074375.1. Taxonomy (NCBI): domain Eukaryota; kingdom Viridiplantae; phylum Streptophyta; class Magnoliopsida; order Asterales; family Asteraceae; genus Tanacetum; species Tanacetum coccineum. The sequence goes on along the minus strand of BQNB010000921.1, from coordinate 132,120 downwards.
GTGACCACAATGTATATCCTTGTTCTCCGTACCTTATGATCTGAGAAAAAAACGATGCTTTAAAACGTAACATAAAGTTGGTGATTCACTGTTTAGTTAAATGTATAAGTTGGACACAAGATTTCCAATGTAAGGCATGTAACACATACAATATCTTAAAAGTAATTACGAAGTGCACTATGCTCATGACGCCGAAGCTCAACATATATGTATGCAATTTAATGCACAAAATGTGAATGTGTTGATGTTCAACACGTAAAATTCCAAATTGTTCCGATGTATACTTTGTTGTTTCAGTACAGTTCAAAAACTGATGAGCGCTAACTCACCCGAAGTGGGATGTCATCCTAGATAGATATATTCTAACATTCTGCGCTCTGCTAAATAGCAATTGACCAGTCATTATAGTGGGCAATAGTGGGTTTGTATTAGGCCAAACTAGTAATTTTTTTAAAGAGTATTGCGTCCCAAATGTTAAAACAATGCATGTTTCTCACCCTAAAGTTGTAAAAAAATATAATTGTATAAAAGCTGGTGGCTCATGAATATCACTTTAAGTTGAATGATTGATTATCTAAATCAAGATAAGTGTAATCGTTCCTCAAGCAATTCAAATGCAACCTAATTTATTATAGGTCGTATGAGTATAATGTATTTCATATAATTAAAACATCACATGTCGTATAGTTACACAACCACCTAATAGTGTTTATTAATTCTTTAAAAGTTTTAAAACAATAATTAACTACGACACTTTGTTAAAAGAAAGTGTGTCTATACTTGTATCCGTAAGAAAATAGTATTTTAGTTATAACGGAATTATTTGTTAAAAATGTATGTTTATTAGATGATATTTCATTATTAATTTAATTGTTTTATAAAAGATTGTATAAAAATAAAAGTAGTACGCGCGATTTTGAAACCTCGTATCTTTATTGTTTTTATCTCCGATTTATACGTTTCTTACGTCCATGTCTTCGTATTAAAATAATTTATCAAAATATCATATTTATAAAGTTTAAAACTAAGATGAACAGTAACTTTTTCTGTCAATTACAGTTTATAAAAAACTGTTTTTATAGGAATTAAGTATAGACGTTAGTTGGTTTAAATCATAACTCGTTCATTTATAATTCCGTTTTCTCGGGTTACCTTATATCCTTGGATTAGTATTAAGATTAATTTATCAAAATATCATATTTATTAGATTTAAACCCCTGTTGATTAGTAAATTTCTTTCATAACAGTTTGTTTTTTTATAACATAATTATATACAACTGTAAAATACGTTAAATTGTCGTTATAATTACGTTTTTCGAGTTTTCTTTATGTCCATGGGTCTATAGTTATTAAGGAAATTTATCCCAAAAAATATATTTTTATACAATTTAAACCTTCTATGAACAGTAAAATTTTTACTGTTCATTATAGTTTATAAAACTATTTTATAAGTTAATTATTTATTTACTTCTAAAATTTCTCGTAACTTGTTCGTTTTTAATTATGGTTTTCAAGTTCTTACATGGTTATGATCCTTGTGAAGAGTGCTATTTTTAAAAATATAAATGTAGGGCTTATGGTTCGATTCACAGTTGATATAAATATAATTAGGGTTTTTAATAATAAAGTTAGTTTCAATCATTTTTGTTTATGAAAACCTTGCACCATTATTTTTCCAAGTGTTTATACCATAACTTTCATGTATTAAGTTCCTATATTTGTTCATGTCAATTGTCCATATGTAATACTAATTAAACACTTTTTATAACTTAAAAATGAATCTTGGTGGTGATTAACTTATACAAACTAGTAATGTACATATAAGAAAAGAAAGATATGAACATGAAATTCTTTAAATAGACATCTTTAGAAGACAAGATAGGATGATGTACACAGATGTTAAATCCTAACCAAGCCTTCAAAATCAAAACCATAATCAAGAAAACCACTAATATGTTTTATTGATAATTCCTTGTTATACCCGAATCCTAGCTTGGTTACACACTTTGAGTAACCTTAGGTAACCTTAGATGAACATTCGAATACTTGGAAATACCTTGGATGCAAAAAATTAAATGGAAACCCTAGGCACTCTAAAGTATGCTTGTGGGTTTTGGATCAAATAAGAGAGAGTTTGATGGTATTTTTTTCATGTAAATTGGGAAGAGTATTAAGTTTGTTACTAGGGCTTCTTTCCATTTATTAATGTGCAAGAAGAAACCTCTAAAACAACCCTTAAATCCATTACCATGGGATGCTAGGTGGTTTCAAGGACAAGGTGTAAGAGCTCTCCTCCTCCCTAGGAGGAGGGTACAAGTGATGAGACAATCTTTAGAAACTTGGGTCCAAAGTACAATAGTGTAAGAATTCACATGTGTAGAAAAGGATTTAATGGATGTTTGGTATTTATTTTGTTATGTAAACTTTAGGTCCAGGTAGTTGTATAAAGAGTTATAGGTAATCAAAATAAGTAAATTTTGAGTATTGGGTATAAAAGTGGGTATTTGTTGAGTGTCAGATGGGTTCGGTTGCTTCGGGTCTCGACAGATGTTATTTTTTGCGATACGTAGCGTTTTACGTGACCAGCAAAAATATATTACAATAAAGTTATAAAAATTTATACTCCTAATAAATTATATAACACTGCTTGATGTAAACTTTAATTTGTTTGATTGTCCGTTTACATTGAACGGTGATTTTTTAGTTTACGCGATTTAAAAAACTATTAAGTTAATAACTAAAAGCGACATCGCGTAAAACTATAAAAAATAAATAATGGGAATTTATTAAAGTTTAAATAACCTAATATATTGAGAATATGTTACAGTCTCCACCCGTTAGGAGAGCCTGTCCCCAAGCTTAAGATGCAACATTTTTTTGAGGGTGCTTTTGTGATGAGGTTGGGATACCTTTCCCGGAAACGGTGATCTTCGCTTTACATGTGAAACTCAAGACCTTCTCTTAGTGTTCCATCGAACTTTGATGATGGGATATACGACTTTGCCTAAACTTCTTGATCTACGATCCTAGATTTTTTTTTTTTTTCGTGCTGGTTCTTCAAACAAAGTGGGTTTATCGTCAATGTGTATTTTTATCTATCGGAACATCCCAATGGTCGTCAGATAACCTTCTATAGATTGATACATGGAAACGTGCTAATGATCCATGCTTATACTGTTGAGGTAGTTAGAGTCTATAAGACCAACGGTTCACTTTGGCTAACACCTTAGAATGGTCCAATTTACATCGGTCGGTTAAACTTTCCCCATTTTCCAAAATGTTACGACCCTTTCAAGGTGATAACCTTTAACATAACTCGGATCACCCACTTGAAACTCTTAGAGGCTATGCCTCACTGGCATAATCTTTTGGTGATCACGATGCAGCTTGCATTATGTGATTAATATGGAACAATCTTCTCGGTTGTTTCATGAACAAGTTCTGGACCGGTAGTCCGAGCAACTCCGACTTCGGCCCAGCCCAATCACCGGCGGATCACTCTTTTCAGTCATAAAGTGCTTGAATGGGGTTAGCTTTAATACATAGCATGATAACTATTGTTGTTACGAAAATTCGATCATCGATAAGTGTCCTCAATCATTCCCCAAAGGTCTTATCACACAATGCGCGGTAACATATTCTTCGAGAGTTTGATTGGTTCTTTCGCTCTTGTCCATCAGTCTCTTGGATGGTATTGCCGTACTTCTATCCAACTTGAGTAGTACCATAGCTTTCTGAATAACATCAGAAAGTTTTGATGTAAAAACGGGGGGTTCACGATCACAAATGATCATGACTGTGTATCCCTTGCCTTGTGACCACTTTCAAAATACAGTCCTTTGCTAGCTCTGTCCATAGGGTCAGTTTCCCTCATCTGGTAAATGTGTTGCAGACTTTGTGAGTTGGTCTACTATTAACAATATGGTTGTCGTTTCCTACGTTGCGTTCTTAGAGTTTGGTTGACGAAGTTCCATGTATATTTCTCCCATTTGCATTGAGGAATCATTGGTTGTACCAGTAGGCTAGATGGTTTTTAGTGTTCGGCTTTGACTCTTAAACACGTCAAACACTTGCTAAAATAGGTGGAAATGTCAGCTTTCATTGTTAGGCCACGAGTATAGTTGCTTCTTTGTCATGGTTCATCATTTCAAAACCCGGCGTACGTTTGAACAGAATACTTCGACCTTGTGCGGCTCATGCATAATCAGAGTCCTTAGGTCACCATAGCACGGCAACCAACTTTTGTTGTTCAGACACAATGTTCCGGTCCACACGTGGTTCCAACTTCTCTTTCCTGGGCTTCTCTGGGTCCTTCAAATTTTCAATCAACATACCGCCTACGTCTTCAGACTTGAGGTTTTTTGGTTTTCTTGCCTTAATCTGAAGCCTCCAAAATTCACTTATGGATGGTCTAAACTGATAGTATAAAATAAGGCCCCGAACCACGTATGCTTTACTCGTTCCTTTCTGCTTAATGATCAGCAACTACATTTGGCTTTTTCCTGGGTGATTTTGGATTTCACAATCATTAATCACTAAGCAATTCCAAAACAATGGTCGCGCCCTCATGTTTATTTCTCTGATCGAGGATGTGTTGTATCTTTTGTGGTCAGGTGAAACATGTACATTTTGTCCCCCGTACAGATAATGCCTGCAAAATCTTTAGAGTGAACTCTACTGCGCCTAATCCAAATCTTGAGTGGTTGTTGTTAATCTTTCTCATTATATCTTTTGTTGTCACGTGATGCATGAGCAATACTTTTTCTCTTATTGCATTAGCACTGCGCCAAACCCTTTATTGTATGCGTCACGTAAGTGATTAAGTCTTCTTTCCCTGAGTAATGCTAGAATTGGTGCACTTCCAGCTTCTTGATTTATCAACTGAAAAAGCTAGCCTCGTGCCTTGTCACTCCAATCAAACTTGATCTTCTTTTGAGTGAGCATTGGTCATTGGCTTGGCGATCTTTGAGAATCCTTCAATGAATCTTCAGTAGTAGCCTGCTAGGAACAGAAAAAATTGCATGAATCTCGTTGTATAGACTTAGGGAGACGCCTAATCTTTGACGGATTCAATCTTGGCAGGTCCAATGAATACCCTGACTGGTCATCACGTTGACCAAGAAACTATACTTAGGGTATCAGAATTAGCACTTAGAGAATTTTGCATTCAAACAGCTCCTTTTAAAGCAAACTCAAAGATTAAACTAGAGGTGCTCTGCATGCTCTTGCTTGTTCTTTGAATCTATCAGATTACGTCAATTAAAGACAATCATGTACTTACCCAGATCATGGTTTTTTGCACAACCCGATCATGAGATACATTTAAATACAGCAGTGCATTTCTCAAACCATATGGCATATGAACTTGACAATTCATTAATTGTCCATATCAAGTTTTGAATGCGGTCTTTGGGATATCTTCTTCACGAACCCTTAGTTGATGATAACCCGACCTTAGGTCGATCTTTGAGTAGATACTCGAACCTTGTAGTTGATCAAACAAATCATCAATCCTAGGAAGCGGATAACTCGGTAATCAATGCCACATCCGGATTGACCATCCTTCTTTCCGGACAAACAAGTTCAGAAGCTCCCCATAGCTAGGAACTGGGTCTTATGAAGACTTTGTTGGAAAAGTTCTTTTAATTGGTTTCGAAACTCTTTCATTTTGGAACGGAGCCAGTCGATAGGGGTACCATGCTACGGCACAAAAACTAGGTTTCAATTCAATTTTAAATTCCACTTGGAGGGTTCCCTGGTGGAATAAACGCAAGGTCCTCGGGAGAAAAACTTCAAGAAAGTCTTTGAACTATTGGCACCTTTTTCAGTTCGCTTCTCCTTCGACTTTCTTACGCATTTTTTCATAGTAACTTGTGCCAGAATGATAGGACATCCTCTAGCAATTATTTGTGGTTTTGGTGCACGAGATGATGTTTAATCGGGACTCGTGACCGTTGTTGCTTCCGTCACCATGAAAAATTAAAGTCTCATTTCCCCATGGAATACGAACAATCTTCTCGGCATAAGATATCATGGCATGATATTTTGACAAGCAATCCATACCAAATTATGGACGTGAAAACTACCTGTTATATGGGCATTAGGTTGATGTTGAATGGATGATTTAGTAAAATTATTAATGGCGAAGGAATTTTAATAGCAAATTGTCCTACGTCGACTAGTGATCTGTGTCTAGATTTTCAGCTTAGACAGATTTGGTATGATGGGTGATGTACCAATTTTAATTGTAAGATGGAGTAAATCTATGCTTTAGTTGCTATTGGTTACTAATTCGATTATCCCAAAGTAAAACGCGTTTTACGATATACGCACACAAAACTTTTTTTTTGTTTTGTGTTTTTCAAGGATGTAAGTAAAAATGGTTTATTGACAAAAGTTACATGGTGACTACTCTCAGCATGGCATGGTCCTTCCTGAATTATACATAGGTGATCAGGCTATGTATATTTGAGGGCTAACGATGCGATGCCCATTTTACGTCTAAAATTATGTTTATGTTTAAATGAAGTATCCAAAGAGTTTTTATAAGATGACATATTGATTCAAAGGTGGATACAAAAGGTTGTTGCTTAGGATGGCCAAATTTAAAATGGTTTGTGAGAAAGAAATACATGTGTAGTTTTCTAGACGATTTGCTAAATGACTCATGAGTTGTTAATAAAATATTTTATGTGAGGAGAAATGGGTTTCATAAGGTAAGAACAAATATACTAATAAAGTGATAGTAACGTAAGTTTTAATGATGATTGTGAAAAATAGTATATAAGATGGTCCAAGAAGGTAATTTATAAGGTATTTGTGAAATGATTGAAAAATAGTTATTATAAAATGTTAGTTTTTTTTTAACGATTGATAAGATAATTTGTCAATGATAGTAAAATGGTTTATAAAATGATAGTTTATCAATCGATAGTAAGGCAGTTTGTTAATGATATTGACTTTGTTTATGAGACAATACTAAAATTATTCCTGAGGTGGTATCAAAATAAACTTCGAAGGAATCACGTGTCAGTTCGTAATGTAATAGTAAGGAGTATATGTTGTGATAACAAGTTGTTTACGAATTTATAACAAAATAGTTTTTTTTTTTTTTGCCCATGAAACAGTTTATGAGAGACAACGAAATAGTTTATTGTGTGACAGTGATACGTTTCATAAAGTCATAATGTTTTAGTAAGCAGTTGCATGGATAATAGAAAGTTGAAAATAAAATTAGCAAAGTTTTCATAATACTATAATTTGATAGATAATTGGGTTCATTGTTTCTTCCTACCATAAGACTACATGTTTTCTTAATAATAAAAAATCTCCAATACAAGCTAGTACATAAATCATGAAGCAAGGTATCTATGAGTGCCATTCGAACTGAAGGTTACGAGCCCTTGAGTTTCCTAAAGTTCCTCGCTTGGTACTAACGCTGGGACTCTTGAACCACTGCCAATGCTGTATGCTCAATCTTAACACGAGCCTGTCTCTCACGGTTCGAGTAATCTTCTCGATTGCCTCTGTAGTCTTAATCCTAGCACGCAATAAAGCATTTTCTGCCTTTGCATATGTCTGCCTAAATCTTTAAGCAGTCAGCTCCTCCTTTTTGGGCACTCCTAATTAATGCTCTTTGTTATTCTCGTATAGCCTCCACCGTGTGTTGGGCTTGTTGTCCTACAAACATGGGCCCAGCTGCAGGAGAAAAAAGAAAAGCAGCTGCAGCGATAGGATCTGGGTGAATGTTATCTACCCGGTTTTCGTAGGTTGTTAGGGGCCCCCGGGTTCCCCAAGTTTCTCCTTCAGCAGAGACAGGTCCTCCACTATCCACAATAGTAAAAAATAGTAGATTGCTAAGCCATAACTGCTCAAAAGCATAAGTTTATTATAAATCATCTTTTTATTGAAACCTTGCAGGTTGGTGCAAGTATGAAAGGTACACAATGTATGTGATGCATGGTATGAATGGATATGCACACTTGGCCGTGATGAAAATGCGGACATTGCAAAATGGAATGCATATGGTATGAATGGATGATGGTATGAATGATTGGTGTATACATAAAAATGAATCGTTCGGTGTTTCAGTACAGTTCGAAACTGATGAGCGCGCTACTCACCTCCGAACGATGATTCAATCCAAAATAGATCTATTCATAACATCTCGTGCTCGTAAACTAGCAATATTGACAGTCATGATAGTGGGCGAAATAGTAGAGCTTTTGGCTACTTTATAGGCCTAACACGTAATATGTTTAAAAGAGTTTCTTGCGTCCCAAATGTAAAACAATGCATGATTTCTCACCCAAAGTTTGGTTTAAAAAAACATATTTGTAAAAAGCGAGGCTATAATAATCTCAACTTATGTGAATGATTGATTATCTCTAAAATCCAATTAAGTGAATCGCTCTCGGCAATTCAATGCAACCTAATTAATTATAGGTCGTATGAGTATAATGTATTTCATATAATTAAAACATCAACATGTCGATTTTAGTTACACCCACACCTAAATAGTTTTCATTAATTATTTAAAAGTTTAATTTAAAACATAATTAACTCGTATACTTTGTTTAATGAAAGTGTTGTGGTGTACTGGTATCCGTAATAAGGTAAATATTTATTTTATTTTATTTACTAACGCATCATTTGTAAAAATGTATGATTTAATAATGATATTTCATTATTAATTTAATTGTTTTATAAAAGATTGTATAAAAATAAAAGTAGTACGCGCGATTTTGAAACCTCGTATCTTTATTGTTTTAACTCCGATTTATACGTTTCTTATGTCCATGTCTTCGTATTAAAATAATTTATCAAAATATCATATTTATAAAGTTTAATCCACTCTTGATGAACAGTAACTTTTACTGTTCATTACATTTTATAAAAACTGTTTTTATAGAATTAATTATACGTAGTTTGTTTAAATCATAACTCGTTCATTATAATTCCGTTTCTCGGGTTCCTTATATCCTTGGATTAGTATTAAGATAATTTATCAAAATATTATATTTATAAGATTTAAACATCTAATGAACAGTAATATTTATTGTTCAATAAACAGTTTGTTTTTATATAATTAATTACTATTCATCTGTGTAGAAATATCTGTAACTTGTTCGTGTTTTGAATTTGTTTTTCGAGTTTTTATGTTCGTGGGTTGTATTAAGGAATTTATCAAAATATTATAATTATACAATTAAACCTATATATGATCAGTAAATTTTACTGTTCATTATCAGTTGATAAAACTATTTTTTGAAAAGTTAAAATTTATATATAACTTGTAAAATTGCGTAACTTGTTCGTTATAATCCTTTGTTTTTCGAGTCTTTCACATGCTTACGATCCTTGTGAAGGTGTTATTTTTTATTTAAAATATAACAAAGTAGGGTTTTTTTATGGTTCGAATTCAACAGTAGCTATAAAATATAAATAGGGTTTTTAATTATTAAAGTAGTTTACTACATCATTTTTGGTTTAAGAACCTTGCACTAGTTATTTTTTCCAAGTGTTATAGCGCGTTATTTTATCTTACATGTTTAAGTCCTTATTAATTGTTCAGTCGTGCTTGTCCATTATGGGAGATTCCTTAGAGACACGGTTGATTAACGTTAAAATGAAATCCTAGGTGTGTCGATTAAATGTGTACAACAAGTATGTACATATAAGAAAAGATTAGAGAATGAACATTTTGTGTAATTACTTGTTTAAGGACTGTACCTTTTTAGAATGAAAGTGTACTGGGAAGTTATGAACAGCAAGATGTAAACCCGAACAATAGCCTTTCAAAATGTCAATAAACCTTAGATCAAGATAAAGCCTATAATTTTGTTTTGTCTTGTATTTATTCCTTGTGTTAAACGCGTATCAGCAAGCTTTGTTATACACCTTGAGTAACCGCTTTATGTTGTAACTCTTTTGATGTGAACACTTAATTACATGGAATACGCTTAGATGCAAAAATTAGAATAGAACCTAGGGCACAACTATGTATGCCTGGTGGGTTTTGGATATCAATAAGAGAGAGTTTGATGTATTTTGTTTCATGGCTATTGTGAGAGTTTATGTTTGTTTCCTAGGGCCTTTTTTCCTTTTATAATGTGCAAGGAAAACCCTAAAACAACTTAGTAGACATACAATGGGATGCTAGGTGGTTTCAAGGACATGGTTTTGTTTAAGAGCTATCCTCTCTCCGGAGTAGGGTACAAGTGATGAGATAATCTTTAGAAACTTAGGTCAAAGGTTACACTAGTGTAAGATTTCATATGTGTAGAAAAGGATTTAATGGATGTTTTGTATTTCTTTCTTATTTAAACTCTTAGGTCTGGTTTATAAGAGTTATAGGTAAGCAAAATAAGTAAATTTTGAGTATTGGGTATAAATAGTTGGTATTTGTTTGAGTGTAGATGGGTTAGGGTGCTATCCGGGTACGACTCCGAATGTAATTTATTGCGAAACGTAAGCGTTTTCGTATACCAACAAAAATAATTTACAAAAAGTTATAATTATACTACTAATAAATCATATAAACACTTGCTTGATGTAAAACTTTAATTTGTTTGATGTCCGTTTACATTGAACAGTTGATTTTTTGTTTACGCGGATTTAACACTATATAGTTAATAATTTAAATAGCGACGAGGTTTTGTTGTTAAAACTCTAATAAATAAATTAATTGGAATTATTAAAGTTGTAAATAACTGAAAATGAGAAAATTTTACCAAAACACATCAGAAAAATGGAAGTAGTTGAAAGACGCAATGTATTCTTGTTGAGGCTGCTGCTAGTAATATTCTTATCTTTTCTCGGTTACTGAGTATTCTTTGGGGCTGAAAGAAAGTGGCTACAGGCTTGTTTTACTTAAAATCGGTCAATCATTAACACCCGTCACAACAAAACACCTTATGAGCTGTTACGAGGTCGAAAGCCAAATATTGAGTTTTTTCATGTGTTTGGCTCATTATGTTATCCTACAAATGACCGTGATGATATTGGATGAAATAAATGAAACCAAAAGCAGATATTGGGGTCTTTATTGGTTATTCGGAAACATCAAGAGGTTTTTGAATCTATAATCAACGCACCAAAAGGATTATGGAAACTATCTATGTTAATTTTGACGAGCTCACAGCTATGGCTTCTGAACACGATTGTTTAGTTAGAACACATGAGCTTCAATGATTCATTAATCATTTATATACAAGCGGATTTGATGAATACTCCATCCAAAGAGGATTTAGATAATTTGTTCAGTCTGATGTTTGAAGACTATTTCGAACATAAACCTTCTGATACTACCATCAATTCCGCTGCACATCCGACTAGCGCTCATGAAGATTCACCTTCCACATCTTCTTTTAATTGAGACACAATTGAGCTCACCCTTGTTGTCAATACATCTGACAATATAACAAACTTTCTCCAATCCTCTTTGCCAGTAGTTTATGAATTCCTTCAAGAAGATTCTTGCTAATTTTTGATGTAATGCGTAGTTGTTCATATGATCCATCTAAAGTGCCATGTGTGGAGATTGAGTCATCAACAACGGCTCTAGTACCATCAAATGTGTAGAATTTCCATCAAGTACAACCCTCAACACACATTTGGACAAAAAATCATCCTCTAGACCAAGTTATTGGTGACCTATCCAAACCCGTAATGACTCGTCAACGGCTACATACAGATTCTGAAGTTTGCATGTATGCATTAACTGTCAGCACAATTAAACCAAAGAATATCAAAAAAGCAATGGCAGATCACAGATGGATTGAGTCTGTCCAAGATAAGTTGAATCAATTTAAAAGACTTCAAGTTTAGGAATTTGTTCCACGACCAGTCAGCATGTCTATTTACTCGGTCAAACAGATCAAAGAAAAGAAAAAGGCGCCAAAATTAGTTTTACTATTCATCCCCCGTTCCCAATTTAACCCTGCGTCAAATTAAACAGGTAAACCCCACTTCCCTTCACTCGTCCTACATGGCTTAAAGATTCTAGTGCCAAGCTCCAACTCAGCAAAGAAAGACGTCATTCCTTGATTATGATTGGCCAGTCTGACAAATCCCTGACATATGGAATGACATGCGTACACCAAAGAAACACAACTTATGAGGGATTTTACACTAAAATCAGTTCAAAAGAAGCACAAGGCTCCAAAAAGGTGGGATTACCAAGCTGGCAATCCGTGTGATCCCTTTTCATCCAATGACTTAAAATCAAGATGCAATGATTGGTTAGAGATGGATGGCCAAGATTAGAAGCAAAGGGAGCGTCTAAGGGGCTAGCTTTTAGCTTATGTAATTTTAGCTTATTGTAACATTTTTAGTTTTGTTTTCAATTAATGTAACTCTCTTTTCAAGCTTGTACTCAATTTTTATAATCAATAAAATTTAGTTTTCTTATAGTTCAAATTGCAATTTATGTTTTCACTTTTATGCATAATGGTTTGAATAAACTCTTTGATACTGTTTCATAAGCTCAAATTATTCATAAGCTATTTAAGCTCATAATAACTTGAATACTCTTTGGAATTGGATGGCTGCTTTAAGTATTCAAGTTAGCAATAGATCTTGATGGTCAGGAGTTAGGATTAGATTAGGAAAGTGATTAAGCTTAAAGCTATAAGCTTAAGCTGCTCTTATAAGCTCTAATTTGAGCATTCACCTCTGTTTAGCTGAGGTGGAGGTACTCGTCTCTTTTCCCTTTTCTTTTTACTTAGCTGTCATTAGAAATTCTAGTTAATCAGTTTAATTTCTGCTTAATCTGCTTAATATTAGCTTATTATTATTTAGTGTAGCTTATATATGCTTAGTATAGCTGTTTGTTGCTTATTTAGTTCACTTGTTAGTTTAAAACTTAGTTTTCATATCTTAGATACAAATCAGTTGCAAAAACCAAAAATATTAGCATAACTATTTAGCTTATTGTTTCTGCTTATTTGATTATGAAAAATTGTTCATTAGGTCTGATTTTAGCTATATAATATCTGGATTTGGAATTTGAGCCTTTATTCTAAGTCTTATAAGCTAAAAATGGGATTAAGTATTTTAAAGGGGTGTTTGGGTCAAGACAGCACTAACTCAAGTTAGTGTTGTCAAGAGCCATTTAGCTCTTTTAATTGAACTTAAATCTCATTTTGAGGATTATAAGACTAGGTTTAAAAGTCTTTATTAGGTTAAATTAGCTTATAGCAGATTTGTGTGTTGTTTTCCTTGAATCTGAGTTCATTAGTTTAGATTTATAGCAATTTGAGCTTAGATTGTTTCTAGTTGCTATTATCAGTATTTTACTCTTAAAATAGGGATTAAAAAGTGTGGAAACCAAGTCTTAGGTCTGCACTATTTGGTTTTCAATCTTTTCTTTGTGTAACACCACTAAACAAAAATGCTTGTCAAAAGCAAAAGGTTGTTTCTAAAACAGAAAAGAATCATGTTGAGTCAAAACCCGTTACTTTACAGACTTCACCTTATAAACAAATAGGGATGATTCTCAACACAAATGTCATTAGACCAGGAATGTATAAAGTTATCACAACATAAGAATCACAAACAAATATGACTAAGAGTGCTTTATCTTCTACAGGAATGAATGCTACATCTAGTGTTAGAAGACCAATGAGTAGAGATTCATATGTCAAGAACAGTGTTTTAGTCGAGTCTAAGAACGCAGCAAAGAAAGAAGGAGTTTATGTTCGGAAAAATAAGCAACCAGATAATACATTTGCAAATGTTGTTTCAAACAAGGAGGATGTAATTGATGTTGATGTTGCAAACATTTCTAAAGCAAAAACATTGTTATATGTTTCTTTTATGCAAAATGTGCTTATATTCATGGCAATATCACTATTTGTCATGTATATTATGTGTAGGGTGTAGGTAGCTAATTTAGTGCTTGTTTCAGCTTATTTTAGTTTTCTAGTTAATCTAGTTTATTGAAAAAGCCAATAGTACCTTAAGTCTCATATGTCACTCTTTTAAGCTCTTTTCCATCTTATTTAATTAGTTTCACAAAAAGTTTCTTTAACAAAAAGTAATCACAATAAGCTGCTTAACAAGTTTGTTTCAAAAAGTTTTGAAAAAGAAAAAAAAAGAGGAATTAGGGAAGTCATGGGTGAGCAAGGCTCGAAACCATGACCTCAACCTAACTCAACCCTTTTAACACACACACCACACACTACACTACCACTGTGCCCTTAGGACTTTTATGTCCAAGGGTGCAAAAACAATTCTTTTATTAACTTTTTGTCCCACTTTTTATATAAGCACTTCGAGTGCAATTAGGGCTTTTTCTGGCTTATTCGTTTAAGCATTTTTTGTGCTAGTAATTTTCCTGTGTTCTTCAATTGTTAAGCAACTTTTAGTATTTTTCTTAGATTTTTAAATCATAGTTTAGTATTTTTCGTGCATTTATTTAGTTTAAAAACTTTAAAAATTCCTAAACAACAAAATAAAAATAAATAAAATAAATTTCTTTTTCTAAAAATCATTTTTAGTCTGTTAGCATCTAGGAAAATTAGTTTGGACATGTTTTGTTCATTTTTGCTCAAATTAGATTTTAGTGTACGTTTTATTAATCCCGTTAACATTTTTGAGCATTTTTCTTGTAATAAATTTTTATGTGCCTTTATTTGCCCACTAGTAGGAATTAGTTTAAATTTGTGTTCGTAGGTCTTTAATTTGATTTTTCTTTTATTCCCGTTAACATTTTTAAGTTTTAATTGCTTAATTGATTAGTTGTTTATTTTCATATGCTTATTTTATGTGTTTTTAATTGTAGAAATAGAAAATCTTTCCAATAAACTTTGAAACCAATTCAAATCATTGTCCAAATTATAACGATGTTTTAGTACACAATTCTTGGGGTATAAACAACCCGGTGAACACTTACCAGTTAACGTACGATATTTTGTGTAGAATTTTGTTTTTAATCTTTATCCTCAAGGATTATTAGTAAATTTCTTATATTTTGATATTATACATATATATAATTTGAGCACATATCAAATTTTTGGCGGTGTTGCTGGGGAATTGTGTTAAGATTCTCTCGTTTCAATTTTCGATCGTAAATGGCGTAACTTGGGCTCAAAGACTCCGTTTCAAGCCCATGACCAGCCAATTCGAAGCTTGGAACGAGGAAGTATTGTGTAAAAATGTGTCACTTATTTTCTTAGGGACTTCGTTTCAGGCCCATGAATAGCCGATTCAAAGCTTGAAACAAGAAGTATTATGTTAATATGTGTCACTTATTGATGTAGGCCCAAGTGTTGAAGAACAGGCTATTTTGTTAATGGAGGCCCAAGATCATGTGAAGAAAAAGCCTTTATCATGACCAACCGATTAGAATCTTGGAACGAGGAAGTATTATTGTGTTAAAATGTGCCACTTATTGATACAGGCCCAAATATTAAAGAACAAACCATTTTTTTATGGAGGCACAAGATCGTATGAAAAAAAAGCTTTTATTCAAAATGGCATAACTCGATCTCAAAGACTCGGTTTAAGGCCTTTGACCAGCCAATTTGAAGTTTTAAACGAGGAAGTATTATGTAAAATGTGTCACTTATTAATGCAGCTCCAACTGTTGAAGAACAGACCTTTTTTTTATGGAGGCCTAAGATCGTATAAAAAAGGCCTTTATTCAAAATGGCATACTAGGTCTTAGAGACTCGGTTTCAGGCCCATTACCAGCTGATTTGAAACATGGAACGAGGAATTAATTTGTTTAAATGTATCACTAATTGATACAGGTGCAAGTGTTAAAGAATAGACCATTTTGTTTATGGAGGCCCAAGATAGTATGAAAAAAAGGCCTTTATTCAAAATGGCATAACTCGGTCTCAAAAACTCCTTTTCAGGCACATGACCAGCCGATTTGAATCTTAGAACGGAGAAGTATTATGTAAAAATGTGTCACTTATTGATGCAGGCCCAAGTGTTAAAGAATAGACCATTTTGTTAATGGCAGCCCAATATCATATGAAAAAAAGGCCTTTATTCAAAATGGCATAACTCGGTCTCAGAGACTCGGGTTAAGGCACATGACCAGCCAATTCAAAGTTTAGAACGAGGAAGTATTGTGTAAAAATATGTCACTTATTAATGTATCCCCAAGTGTTGAAGAACAGACCATTTTGTTTATGGAGGCCTAAGATTGTATGAAAAAAAGGCCTTTATTCAAAATGGCATAACTATGTCTCAGAGACTCGGTTTCAGGCCTATTACCAGCTGATTTGAAACATGGAACGACGAATTATTGTGTTTAAATGTGTCACATATTGATTCAGGTCCAAGTGTTGAAGAACAAACAATTTTGTTTATGGAGGCCCAAGATCGTATAAAGAAAAGGACTTTATTCAAAATGGCAAAACTCGGTCTCAAAGACTCGATTTCAGGCCCATGACTAGCCGATTCGAATCTTGAAAAGGGGAAGTATTGTGTAAAAATGTGTAGCTTATTGATTGAGGCCTAAGTGTTGAAGAACAGACCATTTTGTTTATGGAGGCCCAAGATCGTATGAAGAAAAGGCCTTTATTTAAAATGGCATAACTACGTATTAGAGACTCGGTTTCAGGCCCATGAATAGCCGATTCGAAGCTTAGAACTTAGAACGATTGTGTAAAAATATGTCACTTATTGATGCAGGCCCATGTGTTGAAGAATAGACCATTTTGTTTATGGAGGCCCAAGATCGTATGAAAAAAGGCCTCTATTCAAAATGGCATAACTCGGTCTCAGAGACTTTGTTTCAGGCCCATGACCAGCCGATTAGAAGTTTGGAACAAGAAGTATTGTGTGAAAGCGCTTTATTTGATAATATATGCCCAAGTGTTGAAGAACAAGCCATTTTGTTTATGGTGGCGTAAGAACGTGTGAAGAAAAGGCATTTATTTAAATGGTGTAACTTGGGCTCAGAGACTCTGTTTCAAGCCCATAACCAGCCAATTCGAAGGTTGGAACAAGGAATATGAATTCACCAACTTTATGTTGACGTTTTAAAGCATGTTTTTCTCAGGTCAATAAGGTACAGGAAACAGGATACATTGGTGGTCATCATTTTGGAGTCATTACTTTAAAGATTTGGATGCATTACATTTTGGGAATATTTGCTATATCTTAAAATCTTTACTTTTCATGATATGAACTATTTAAGCTTGGCTTATTGTAACAAACAAGTCTTATTCAATTCAAATGTATCCAATTTTTTACGATTTTGGCATCGAAGACTGTCACATCTTAATTTTGGTACCATCAACGATCTTACCAGACTTGACTTGGTTGACGGTTTACCAAAGTTCAAATATGGAAAGGATCACCTTTGTTCTGCTTGTGAAAGGGGAAAAAGCAAGAAAGCTTCTCATCCACCTAAATTGGTTCCAAGTGATCACTCCATATTTGAATTACTTCAATGAGGGTTGCTTCGATCAATGGAAAGAAGTATATTCTTGTGATAGTGGATGATTTTTCTATATATATATGGGTTTATTTTCATCATTCGAAAGATGAAACTCTAGAGATCATCAAGAAATTCATTGTTCAAGCTCAATTGAATTATAAAGCCAAAGTTTGTAAGATTTGTACTGACAATGGTACTGAATTCAAAAATGCGACTCTTAAAGGTCATTATGAAAAGTTAGGCATCATGCAACAATTTTCAATTGCTCAAACTGTAACACCCCCAAAATGGGTCGTAGCGGAATATGGGTTGGAGAGTGTTACTTCATAGATCAATAGCACGAGATATGAGAACGACCTCTATATGAGTCGTTTAAAATTGATACATTGGATTAAATAGACTTGTTTGTTACAATAGCCCGAAGCTTAAATAGTTCATCCATGAAAAGTAAAGATTTTAAGACATAACAAATATTCCCAAAATGTAATGCATCCAAATCTTTATAGTAATGACTCCAAAATGATGACCACCAATGTATCCTGGTTTCTCGTACCTTATTGACCTGAGAAAAACATGCTTTAAAACGTCAACATAAAGTTGGTGAATTCACAGGTTTATTAAATGTATAAAATAGGACCACAAGATTTCCGATGTAAGACATGTAACACATACAATATCTTAAAAGTAATTACGAGTGCACTAAGCTCATGACACCGAAGCTCGACATATATGTATGCAATTTAATGCACTAAGTGTGCCCATGTAGATGTTCAACCCGCAACATCCAAATTGTTCCGACATGTATACGTTCGTTGTTTCAGTACGGTCGAAACTGATGAGCGCTACTCACCCGAACGGGGATGTCAATCCCAAATAGATCTATTCATAACATTCGCGCTCGCTAACTAGCAATTGACAGTTAAATGTAGTGGGAAATAGTGGGGTTTAGTTTTAGCTTATTAGACCAACTCGTAATTTGTTTGAAAGAGTACTTGCGTCCAAATGTAAACAATGCGTGTTTCTCACCCCAAAAGTTGGTAAAACAATATAATTGTATAAAAGCGGAGGGCTTTGAGCTATGTATCACCTTAAGTGAATGTTTAGATTATCTAATAAGCTAAGTGGATGTATCGGCAATTCAAATGCAACCTAATTAATTATAGGTCGTATGAGTATAATGTATTTCATATAATTAAAACATCACATGTCGTATAGTTACACCACCACCTAATAGTTTTTATTAATTCTTTAAAAGTTTAAAACAATAATTAACTCGTACTTTGTTAAATGAAAGTGTGTGTACTTGTATCCGTAAGAAAATATTATTTTTATTTACTAACGCATCATTTGTAAAAATGTATGATTTAATAATGATATTTCATTATTAATTTAATTGTTTTATAAAAGATTGTATAAAAATAAAAGTAGTACGCGCGATTTCGAAACCTCGTATCTTTATTGTTTTAACTCCGATTTATACGTTTCTTATGTCCATGTCTTCGTATTAAAATAATTTATCAAAATATCATATTTATAAAGTTTAAACCTCTGATGAACAGTAACTTTTACTGTTCATTACAGTTTATAAAAACTGTTTTTATAGAATTAATTATACGTAGTTTGTTTAAATCATAACTCGTTCATTATAATTCCGTTTCTCGGGTTCCTTATATCCTTGGATTAGTATTAAGATAATTTATCAAAATATTATATTTATAAGATTTAAACCCCCTGTATGAACCAGTATATTTACTGTTCATAACAGTTTAGTTTTTATATAATTAATTATATACAACTTGTAAAATACGTAACTTGTTCGTTTTTATAATTATTGTTTTCAGACGTCCTTTTTCGTCCGCTGGGTTCGTATTAAGAAAATTTATCAAATATTATATTTATACAATTTAATAACTCTGATGGAACAGTTTAAATTTTAATGTTCATTACAGTTATAAAACTATTTTTATAAGTTAATTATATATATTCTTGTAAATTCGTTAAACATTGTTCGTTATAATTCCTTTTTTCGAGTTCTTTACATGCTTACGATCCTTGTGAAGAGTGCTATTTTTATAAAATATAAAATGTAGGGTTTATGGTTCGAATTCCAACAGTAGCTATAAAATATAATTAGGGTTTTTAATTAATAAAGTTAGTTTACAATCATTTTTGTTTAAGAACCTTGCACCATTATTTTACCAAGTGTTATACCGTATATCTTACATGTATTAAGTCCTATAATTGTTCATGTCACTTGTCCATATGAAATCCTTAAACACTTTATATAACTTAAAAATGAATCTAGGTGGTGATTAACTTATACAACAAGTATGTACATATAAGAAAAGAAAGAATGAACATGAAATACTTTAAATAGACCTTTTAGAAGACAAGAGGGATGATGAACACAAGATGTAAACCCTAACAAAGCCTTCAAAATCAAAACCATAATCAAGAAAACCCTAAATATGTTTTCTTGATAATTCCTTGTTAAACCCGAATCCAAGCTTGTTAACACCTTGAGTAACCTTAGGTAACCTTAGAATGAACACTTAAATACATGGAATACCTTGGATGCAAAAATTAAATGGAACCCTAGCACACTAAAGTATGCCGTGGGTTTTGGATCAAAAGAGAGAGTTTGATGTATTTTTTTCTTGTAAATGGGAAGAGTATAAGTTTGTTACCTAGGGCTTTCCTTTTATAATGTGCAAGAAAACCCTAAACAACCTTAAACATACCATGGGATGCTAGGTGGTTTCAAGGACAAGGTGTAAGAGCTCTCCTCCTCCCTAGGAGGAGGGTACAAGTGATGAGACAATCTTTAGAAACTTGGGTCAAAGGTACACTAGTGTAAGATTTCACATGTGTAGAAAAGGATTTAATGGATGTTTTGTATTTCTTTCTTATGTAAACTCTTAGGTCCGGTTTATAAGAGTTATAGGTAAGCAAAATAAGTAAATTTTGAGTATTGGGTATAAAAGTGGGTATTTGTTTGAGTGTAGATGGGTACGGGTGCTTCCGGGTACGACCGAATGTAATTTATTGCGAAACGTAAGCGTTTTACGTAACCAACAAAAATAAATTACAAAAAGTTATAAATTATACTCCTAATAATCATATAACACTTGCTTGATGTAAACTTTAATTTGTTTGATGTCCGTTTACATTGAACGTTGATTTTTAGTTTACGCGATTTAACTATAAGTTAATAATTAAAAGCGAACGCGTAAAACTCTAAAAATAAATAATGGAATTTATTAAAGTTGTAAATAACCTGAAAATGAGAAATGTTACAGTCTCCACCCGTTAGGAGAGCCTTGTCCTAAGGCTCAAGATGCAACATTTTTCGAGGGTGCTTTTGTGAAGAGGTGTGGATACCTTTCCCGGAACTGATCTTCGCGTTTTCATGTGAACTCAAGACCTCTCTTAGAGTTCCATCGAACTTTGATGATGGGAATACGACTTTGCCTTAAATTCTTGATCTCACGATCCAAGATTTCCGCTGGTTCTTCAACAAAGTGGAGTTTATCATCAATGTGTATTTCATCTAATGGAACTGCCAATGGCTTGTCAGATAAACACTTCTATAGATTGGATACATGAAACGTGCTATGAACCCTGCTTAACTATTAAGGTAGTTCGAGTCTATAAGCAACAGTTCCCACTTTGGCTAACACCTTGAAAGGTCCAATATACCTCGGGTTCAACTTTCCCCGTTTTCCAAAACGTACGACCCCTTTCCAAGGTGATACCTTTAACATAACTCGATCACCAACTTGAAACTCTAAAGGCTTACGTCTCACATCGGTGTAAATCTTTTGGCGATCACGAGCCGCTTGCATTCTGTGCTTAATCTGGACAATCTTCTCAGTGGTTTCATGAACAAGTTCTGGACCGGTGAGCCGAGCATCTCCTACTTCGGCCCAACACACAGGCGATCGACACTTTCGGCAATAAAGTGCCTTGAATGGGGTAGCTTTAATACTAGCATGATAACTATTGTTGTACGAAAATTCTATCAACGGTAAGTGTCCTTCCCAACCATTCCCAAAGTCTATCATACAAGCGCGTAACATATCTTTGAGAGTTTAAATGGTTCTTTCGCTTTGTCCATCAGTCTCTGGATGGTATGCCGTACTCATATCCAACCGAGTACCCATAGCTTTCTGAAATGACCTCCAGAAGTTTGATGTAAAACGGGGGTCACGATCACAAATGATCGAGACTGGTATCCCATGCCTTGTGACCACTTCTTTCAAGTACAGTCTTGCTAGCTTGTCCATAGGGTCAGTTTCCCTCATTGGTAAAAAGTGTGCAGACTTAGTGAGTCGGTCTACAATTACCCATATGGTGTCGTTTCCACTTTGCGTTCTTGGGAGTTTGGTGACAAAGTCCATAGTGATATTTTCCCATTTCCATTGAGGAATTGCTGGTTGTACCAGTAAGCCAGATGGTTTTTGGTGTTCGGCTTTGACTCTTAAACACGTCAAACACTTGCTAACATAGGTGGCAATGTCAGCTTTCATGTTAGGCCACCAGTACAGTTGCTTCATGTCCTGGTACATTTTATCGGAACCCGGGTGAACAGAATATTTCGACTTGTGAGACTCATGCATAATTAGAGCCCTTAGGTCACCGTAGCGAGGCAACCAACTTCTGTTGTTTAGACACATTGTCCCGTCCGCACGTGGTTCCAATTTCTCCTTCCTGGGCTTTTCTGGGTCCTTCGAATTCTCAATCAACATACCTCCTACGTCTTCGGACTTGAGGTTTAGGTTTTCTGGTTTTCGCGCATCAATCTGAGCCTTCCAAAAATCCGCTTGGGATGGTCCTTACCGATAGGTCATAACTAAGGCCCGAACCCGTAATGGCTTTTTACTCGTTTATTTCGGCTCAAAAAAATAAGATTTGATCTGCCACACATTTGCTTTTCCTGCTGGTGATAACGGATTTCACAAACATAGTCACTCTAATGGCATACTCTAACCAACGGCGCTGTTTTGTCTCCGTGTTTAAGACTCAGTCTGATCGAGGATTGTGTTGCAAACACTTTTGTCGGTCAGTGAAAATGTACATCTTGTCCATTCTGATGGTGCTCAAATTTCTTTAGAGCGAACATACTGCGTCCTAACTCCATATCAGGAGTTGGTGTTATTTTTTCTCATGGAATCTTTAGTTGTCATGAGCATAAAGTAATCACTTTTTTCGTTGCATTAGCTCCGCTCCCAACCCTTTGATTGAAGCGTCACAGTAAGCGATAAAGTCTTCATTTCCTTGGGTATATAAGCTAGATAGAATCGGTTGCACTACAACAACTTTTGATTCTTCAATTGAAAAGCCTGCCTCTTTGCCCTTGTCACTCCAATCAAACTTGGATCGTCTTTTGCAGTGAGCTTGGTACATGGCTCTTGGCGATCTTTTGAGAATTCTTCTAATGAATCTTTTTTTTCCGAGTACAGTAGCCTGCTAGGCCCAAAAATTAACGAATCTTCGTTGCAGACTTAGGAGATGCCTAATCTTTGACGGATTCAATCTTGGAAGGATCCACATGAATACCTTGACTATCGATCACGTGACAAAGAATCTGTACTTAGGGGATCCAGATATTCGCATATCATTTAGAGAATTTGGCATACACTATTCCTTCTTAAGCAACTCCTAAGTTAACTTGAGGTTTCTCGGCATGCCTCTTCTTTGCTTTGTTTTCGGAGTATATCAGAATTGTCGTCAATAAAGACAATTAAGAATTTTTCCAGGTATGGTTTGCACACTCGATCATGAGCTACATAAATACAGCAGGTGCATTAGTCAACAAACGGCATAACTGGAAACTCATAATGTCCATATTTCGAGTTTTCAGTCTGAATGCGGTCTTTGGATTATCTACTCAGAACCTTAGTTGATGATAAACTCGACCTCAGGTCGGATCTTTGAGTAGTATACTTGAGCCTTTGTAGTGATTCGAACACAATCATTAATCCTTGGGTAAGCGGATAACGGTTCGTCACCGTCAGCTTATTTAATTCCCGGTAATCAATGCAACATCCGGAATGATCAATCTTTCATTCTTGACAAACAAAGACCAGGAGCTCCCCAAGGTTGAGGAAACCAGGTCTTAAAAGGCCTTTGTCGGAAAGTTCTTTTAATTGGTCTGGACAATTCCTTCATCTTGGATGGGAAGCCAGTCGATAAGGTGCCGGTGCTAACTGGCGGCTACGCACCAAGTTATCAGATCGATCTGAAATTCCAACTTGGCGGGTTGTGGAATACTCGGCATAGTCTCTGGAAATACCCTCAGGAGAAAGTCTTGAACTATTGGTACTTCTTCAAGTTGACTTCTCCTTCGACTTGTGTCTTCCGTCTTTGTAATAGTAAATAACATGTTGCTAGGGAAGATAGGACATCATCCAGTAAATACTTTTGTGTTTTGGTACACGAGATGATTGTTCAATCGACTCAGTGACGTTGTTGCTTCCGTCACCATGAAAAATTAAAGTCATATCATATCCTCCAAAAAAAAAAAAAAAAAAAGGGAACAACGAAAACAAGTTGCTTCCATCACAGATGATAACGGCCATGATATTTAGCTCCTTACCTAGTCCAGACCGATAATGACGTCAAAAACTACCCATCTTCGGGCATCAATGTCGTTGTTGATATGGATGTTTTAGGAAAAAAAGTTCTCTAATGGCGAGCGAATTTGATAGCGAATTGTCCCTAGGTCGACTAGTGATGAGTCTTGGCTTTTCGGCTTCTTAGGATTGGTATAAGATGATGTCAAACTTTAAGTAAGATGGAGTAAAGGTCTGCTTAGTTGCTATTGGTTATAATTCGTTCCCCAAAAGTAAACTCAGTTTTACGAAATACACACACAAACTTTATTTTTCAAAGTAAAAATGGATTTAGTGACAAAAGTGTTATTGGTGAACTACTCTCACAGCACATGGCTAGTCCTTCTGAATTACTACATAGGTGGATCAGGCTGTGTATATTTGAGGGTAACGATGCGATGCTCATTTTCGTCAAATTTGTTGGTATGTAATAAAGATAGTATAAAAGAGTTTTATACGATGACAAATGATTTACAAGGTGGATGTAGGGTTGTTGATGTGATGACTATTAAAAAATTGGTTTGCGAGAAATCGTATGGTGGTTTATCAAGACGATGGCTAAATGACTTATGATAAGTTGATAATTAAAACTATTTAGGTGATGAAAAATGGTTTGTAAGGTAAGCAAAGTAGTTCATAAAGTTGTTTGTAACGTTGCTTTTGAATGATGTTTGCAAAAATAGTTATATTTGATATCAAGAAGGTTACTTCACAACATGATGGTGACGGAATAAGAAAAAATATTTGATTGTAACTGGTTTATAAGGTAATGACGAACTAGTCTTTAGTTTACAAAAGTATTAATTGAGTGGTTTACAAGTGATGGTAAATTTGTCTTATAAAAACAAGTGAAATAATTTATAAATGTTGGCAAAAGTTTTAAGGTGATGGTTTAATAATCATTTTTTTTATGTAATACGAAAAAAGGTTTATTAGGTAACTGTAAAAATGGTTTTTGCGATGGTAAGAACATAGTTACTATGGTGAGTATCTTATTAGATGATAGTAAAAATAGTCTATTACAAACAGTAAAATAGTTTCAAAGTGAAGTAAAACAATTTATAAATTGCGTATTTATAACCGATAGTGAAAATGATTTTTATGATAGTAAGACAGATTATTACAAATATGGAATTGTTTACAAGGCGGAATGTTTTCTCTGGAATGTTTATAGAACTTAGTTTATCGAACGATGGTTTAAACGTTTTACCTATGATAGGAAAATAGTTTATAAAATGATAGTTTATTAATCGATGACCAGGTAGTTTGTTAAATGGCATCGGCTTTGTTTATGAGACGACACTAAAATTGTTTATGAGATGACCAAATAGTTTCAATGGATTCGGTGACAGTTCCTAGTGTAATTGTAAGGAGTTTATGTTGAGGTAACAAATTGTTTATGAATGGATAACAAGATAGTTTTGAAAATTGACCATGGAAACAATTTATGAGGGATATCGAAATAGTTTAGTGTGTGATAGTGATGTGTTTCATAAAATCATGATGTTTTAGTAAGCGGTTTGCATGGATAATAGAGAGTTGAAATAAAATTGACGAAGTTTTCATAATACCATAATTTAATAGATAATTGGGTTCATTGTTTCTTCCCACCAAAAGACTACATGTTTTCTTAATACTAAAATCTCCCATCTACAAGTAGATACCTAAAATAAAAAAAAAAAAAAAAAAAAAAAAAATAACATAAAATCATGAAGCAAAGATATCTATGAGTGCGTCCGAACTGATTGGTCATGAGCTCCTTTGAGTTTCCTAAAAGTCCTCTCGGTCCTGACGGGGGACGTTCTTGAACCGCTAAGCACAACTGCTGCTACAATCTCTAAAACGATGCCTGTCTTTTACAGGTTCCCATGACGAGTAATCTTCTCGATTGCCTCTGTAGTCTTAATCCTAGCACGCAATGAAGCATTTTCTGCCTCAGCAATGTCTGCCCTAAATCTTAGAGCCGTCATCTCCTCCTGTGTGGGCACTCCTAATAAATGCTCTTGTATGCCCCGTATAGCCTCCCCATGATGGGCTTGTGTCCTCACAATGGCCGCTGCAGGAAAAGCAACTGCAGCGACAGGCTCTGGGTGAATGATATCTACCTGGATATCGATCGGGTCCCCAAGATTCTCCTCAGCAAGGACGGGAATAGTGGATGCAGCCATAACCTGCACAAGCAAAAGTTTATATAAATCGTCTTTATATGAAACCATGCAGGATGCGTGCACTATGAAAGGTACTCACGATATACGATGATGCATGGTGAATGAATATGCAACCATGGCAGATGTGATGAAAATGTGACATGGCAAAATGGTATGCTCATGGTATGAATGGATGATGGTTATGAATCGATTGGTTGGTATCATTGAATGATGTTTATGAATGATATGATGGCAATGGTATCATTTTAGATTGAATTAATGTTTAGAGTCAGAAGTTTATAGTTGTACTTTGTCTTTTAAGATGTTTTAGTACTGTATATAATGACTCTTTATATATTAAGTGTAAAAAATATTCGCAAAGGCAGTGTATAGTTATATATGTATTATATATAAGACTATAATAATATACTTATTATATTTTTAACACGTATAATAATCAGAATGATGTAGTATAACCAATAATGCAACTCTATAATGTATGTGTCCCGTTGAAAAACCTTTTTGTATGATGCAATGTTTTTGAAAATGTTTATAGTCCAAGGTCAAAAACATTTGACCTGGTTCTCTATAACCTAGGCTCTGATACCTATCTGTAACACCCCCAAAATGGGTCACAGCGCGGAATATGGGTAGAGAGGATGTTATCATAGGATCAAGAGCACGTGATAAGACGAACGACATCTATATGAGTCGTTAAAAATTGATACATTGGATTAAATAGGACTGGTTTGTTACAATTGCCGATAGCTTATATAGTTCATCCATGAAAGTAAAGATTGTTAAGACATAAACAAATATTCCCCAAAATGTAATGCGTCAAATTCTTTATAGTAATTGACTCCAAAATGGGGACCCCCAATGTACCCTTGTTTCTCGTACCGTATTGACCTGGAGAAAACATGCTTTTAAAAACAGTCAACATAAAGTTGGTGAATTCACAGGGTTTAGTAAATGTATAAAGTAGGACCCAAGATTTCAATGTAGAAATGTATACTACAATATCTTTAAAAGTTAATTACGAAGTGCGTACGCTTAAGCTATGACACGAAGCTTGACATATATGTATGCATTTTAATGACACAAATGTGCTCCATGTTAGGATGTTCAAACCCGCCATCCAATAGTTTCCGACATGTTATTCGTTCGTTGTTTCAGTACTGTCGAAACTGATGAGCGCTTTCATCCGAACGGGGATGTCCAAATCCCAAAAAAGATTATTCATAACATTCGCGCTCGCTAACTAGGCAACTGATTAGTTCATGAGACGTTGGGCAATAGTGGGTTTAGCTACTTAGGCCAGATCGTAATATGTTTAAAAGAGTTACTTGCGTCCAAAGTAAAAAAATGCATGTTTTCACCCCAAAGTTGTAAAAACAATATAGTTGTTTACTAAGGGGGCTATGAACTCACCGTAGTGGAATGAATTGATTATTCTTAAATCAGTAGTCATTCGCTTCGGCAATTGAAAGCAACCTAATAATTATAGGCGTTTTGGTATAATGTATTTCATGTAAATAAAACATCACATATTGCATAGCTACACCACCACCTAATAGTTTTTATTAATTCCTTAAAAGTTAAAACAATAATTAACTCGTACTTTAAATGAAAGTGTGTGTACTTGTGTCCGTAAGGAAATATTATTTTCGTTTACTAATGCATCGTTTGTAAAGAATGTATGATTTAATAATGATATGTCATTATTAATTTAATTGTTTTATAAAAGATTATATAAAAATAAAAGTAATGCGCGCGAGTTTTAAAACTGCATATCTTTATCGTTTCGACTCCGTTTCATACGTTTCTTATGTCCACGTCTTCGTATTAAAATAATTTATTAAAACATCATGTTTATAAGGTTTAAACCACTGATGAACAGTAACTTTGACAGTTCATTCACGTTTATAAAAACTATTTTTACTCAAATTAATTATATGTAACTTGTGTAAATCATAACTCATTCGTATTATACACCGTTTTCTCGAGATCCTTTTGGTCTTGGATTAGTATTAAAATTTTTATCAATTTATTATATTTTATAATTTTTAAATCCACTGTGAACAGTAAGTCAGTATTACTATTCATATCAGTTTATAAAAATTGTTTTTTATAGAATTAATTTTTATTTATTAACTTGTTTAAATCGTTACTTGTTCGTCTTATAATTCCGTTTTTCTGAGGTTCTTTTTGGTGTGGGTTCGTATTAAGGAAATTTATCAAAATATTAGATTTATGAGATTTTTACCTCTGATGAACAGTAACTTTTACTGTTCATCACAGCTTATAAAATTGTTTTTATAAATGTTTAATATATATACTCATAAAATTCATAACTTGTTCGTTTATAGTCGTTTTTCGAGTTCCTTACATGCATTCGTTCCTTGTAAAGAGTATATTTTTTATAAAAATATAACTTGTAGGGTATTTTGTTCGAATTCCAATAGTTAATGTTTAAAAGATATAATTAGGGTTTCTCCCATTTACAAAGTTAGTTTACATTCATTTTATGTAGGAACCCTTGCACCATTATTTTACAAGTGTTGTACCGTACAATTCACATGTATTTAGTTCCTCTAAATGTTCATGTCCTTATCCATTATGAATCAATCAATACATTTATATGACTTAAAAATGAAACTAGGTGGTGATTAACTAATGCAAAACAAGTATGTATACAATAGTAAACTAAATGATGAGTATGAAAACTTTTAAATAGACCTTATAGAGTCAAGTAGGAGGATGAACACAAGATATGTAAACCCCAATCAATGCCTTCAAAATCCAAAACCCTAATCAAGAAACCCTAAATAGTTTTCTTGATAAATTCCTTTTAAACTTGATCCAAGCTTCCCAACACCTTGAGTAGTCTTAGGTAACCTTAGAATGAACACTTGAATGCTTGGAATACCTTGGATGAAAAATTAAAATGAAACCCTAAAACTTATATGTATGCCGTGGGTTTTGATCAAAAAGAGAGAGAGTAATATGTTTTTCTTGCTTTGATTTGCTTGTATGAATGTAAGAGTATAACTATGGACCTAAGACTTTCCTTTTATAGTATAGAGAAAACCTTAAACAACCTAAGTGAAACCATGAGCTTGGAAATGGTTTAAGGACATGTGTAAGAGCTCTCCTCCTCCCTAGGAGGAGGGTACAAGTGACAAGCCAATCTTTAGAAATTTGGGTCCAAGGTACAAAAGTGTAAGATTTCACATGTGTAGAAAAGGATTTAATGGATGTTTTGTATTTATTTCTTATGTAAATACCCATGTCCGGTTTTTGGGAGATATAAATAAGCAAAATAAGTTAATTTTGAGTATTGGGTATAAATGTGGGTATTTGTTTGAGTGTAGATGGGTAAGGGTGCTTCCGGGTACGACCGAATGTAATTTATTGCGAAACGTAAGCGTTTTACGTAACCAACAAAAATAAATTATGAAAAGTTATAAATTATACTCCTAATAATCATATAACACTTACTTGATGTAAACTTTAATTTGTTTGATGTCCGTTTACATTGAACGTTGATTTTTAGTTTACGCGATTTAACTATAAGATAATAATTAAAAGCGAACGCGTAAAACTCTAAAAATAAATAATGGAATTTATTAAAGTTGTAAATAACCTGAAAATGAGAAATGTTACAGATAATTCTGTTTCAAATCAAAGTGCTTCAAGTTTTGATCAATTATTTGAATTAAATGATTGAAAGCTCAGTCCCAAGAGAAAGAAGAAAGAAAACGATCATAAGAAGTTGAAAGAGAAGAATTAAATCTTGTAAGTGGAAAACTGAATAGGTTAAGATTAAAAAGGAGTTAGAATAGATGAAACTAAAAATATTGGAATTGGTCATAGGGTGACAAAGCTTATTGGCTGGAATGAGCATTGAAACGACCGATATTTCAACTTTATGACTCGATTAAACTAGCACGTATTGATCAAAAGAACAATGTGATGATTTTATTAATCTCAAGTCAATCTAATGTTTCGTGGAATATTTCTTGATTTTAATATGCTAGTCTTTAGGAGAATAAAAGTTTTGGTAATTACAGCTCTCAAGGATGATTTTAAGGAAACTTAAGGGAAAAAGCTCTAGTTGATATTGACATTACAAAAAACCACTTAGTGTTCCTGAATATGCTTTATGTTTGTCTGTGGAACTAATAACCCCTAAAATGTTTGAATAAATTGGACAGCTCACTCTGCCTAGTTAAAGCACACTCAGGAAGAAGCTACAGTTCTTAGGGATTAGAGTTTAAACATGTTTAATAAAATATCCACTGATCATTCCTTAGGAATCTGCCTGTAGAGTATGCTAAACTAGTTCAGGAGTATGTTGCTTACTAACACAGTATAACCTGCCCTCCTAGTTCAACAATGTGATGGAAAATTAGTGGCATGTGACCTCAAAGAACAAGCAAAGAGTTAGATTCACTAAGCCCGTCACATCATCACGAAACACAAACACAAAAATCTCTTCTTCATCGAACTTAGTTTCTAACAAACCTATGTTGTCTTCTACAGGAGTAAAAAACCGTTTTATAGTGCTGCACGATCACAGCCGCAGGCAATTAAAGAAAGTTAAGATTCTGCAAACACCAGTAGTACTCAAAAGATAAAGTAGAAGCCACCCTCAGAAAAGAAAGTTAAATTAGTTTGAAAAATAAAGATTCTGTTGTTGAACATAAAGGAATGCTCTATGTGCAGCATTCCACGAGCTTAATGCGAATTTGAACAAAATGTGTTTAAGTGTAATGGTTGCATGCTTTCTGATAATCTATGATTTGTGGGTGTTTTGATTTTTATTAATAATGCGAATGCTCGTATTAAATCTAATCTGTAAGAAAATTTAAAGTGAAAAGTTTAGAAACCAAAGGAAAAAGGTGTTTACAAATTTTAGTACATATGGTGAACTACTGGTCGGACTTTCCTATAGTATGGAAGTGTGCCCTTTAACTGGATTACCACAATACTGAATGTACCCTTAAGGAACCAACTGCTTTAGGAAATGAAACGCCTTAAAGCCTGTTTGTAATCATTGGTTTACTCACAGAAACCTAGGAAATCTAAAACTAATGTCCTGTTAGCCAAAATCACTAATGTTCTTAAATCTTTATCTGCTAACAAAAACGGGAACCTAGTAAATCTTGGGTGTTCTATAGTTTCGTGTTCCATATTCCTCTCTTATGAATGAACGGTCGGTCTAAATTGTTCTCTTGGTATTTGGACTCGGGCTGCTTCCCCGGCTGCTCCAAGCATATGACCGGAGATCGCTCTCAGCTCACCAATTTCGTCAATAAGTTTTTGGGTACAGTCAAATTCGGAAATGATCACGTGGCAAAGATATTGGGTTATGGTGATTATCAGATTGGGAATGTTACGATATCAAGGGTTTACTACGTGGAAGGACTTGGACACAACTTATTCTCCGTTGGGCAATTTTGTGATTCGAACCTTGAAGTTGCTTTTCGTCAACACACCTGCTTCATTCGTAATTTAGAAGGTGTTGATCTCTTGACTGGATCTCGAGGCAACAATCTGTATACTCTGTCTCTTGGAGATATGATGGCGTCCTCTCCTATATGTCTCTTGTCAAAGGCCTCAAAGACTAAGTCCTGGCTATGGCACCGACGTCTGTCTCATCTGAACTTTGGTGCAATTAACCACTTAGCTAGACACGGTCTTGTTCGTGGTCTCCCTAAGCTTAAATTTGAAAAGGACCATTTGTGTTCTGCTTGTGCAATGGGTAAAAGCAAGAAGAAACCCCACAAACCTAAATCTGAAGACACCAACCAAGAAAAACTCTATCTTTTGCACATGGATCTTTGTGGACCAATGCGTGTCACGAGTGTTAATGGAAAGAAGTACATCCTCGTCATTGTCGATGATTACTCTCGATTCACATGGGTTAAGTTCTTAAGGTCCAAAGATGAAGCTCCAGATTTCATAATCAAGTTTCTCAAGATGATCCAAGTGCGGCTTCAAGTGACTGTCCGAAGAATCAAAACAGATAATGGAACTGAATTTGTTAATCAAACTTTGCGTGAATATTATGAGAAGATTGGTATCTCTCATGAAACATCTGTTGCTCGCTCTCCACAGCAAAATGGTGTCGTTGAAAGACGTAATCGTACGCTAATTGAAGCTGCCCGCACAATGTTGATTTATGCAAAAGCTCTGTTATTTTTATGGGCAGAAGCAGTTGCTACCGCATGTTACACCCAAAATCATTCCATCATACGCCTTCGTCACGGCAAAACACCATATGAGCTTTTACATGACAAACCTCCCGACCTATCATTTTTCCATGTATTTGGTGCACTCTGCTATCCGACAAATGATAGTGAGAATTTGGGTAAGTTACAACCGAAGGCTGATATTGGTATTTTCATTGGTTATGCACCCACAAAGAAAGCATTTCAAATTTACAACCGACGTACCAGACGAATCATTGAGACAATTCATGTAGATTTTGATGAGCTGACTGCAATGGCTTCTGAACACAGCAGTTCAGGACCCGCACTTCATGAAATGACTCCTGCAACAATCAGTTCAGGACTCGTGCCAAACCCTCCTCCTTCAACACCATTTGTACCACCCTCAAGAACTGATTGGGATATATTGTTTCAACCAATGTTTGATGAATTACTCACTCCTCCACCAAGTGTTGATCTCCCAGCCCCTGAAGTCATTGCTCTAATTGATGAAGAAGTTGCTCTAGTACATGCTGTATCAACCGGTTCACCTTCCTCAACAACAGTTGACCAAGATGCACCATCACCAAGTAACTCTCAAACAACACCCGAAACTCAACCTCCAGTCATTCCTAACGATGTTGAAGAAGACAATCATGATATTGAAGTTGCACATATGGGTAATGATCCGTACTTTGGTATCCTAATTCCAGAAGTTCCTTCTGATCAATCTTCATCAACGGATTCTATTCATACAATTGTGCATCCTGATCACCAAATTTCTAAACATAATAGCAAATGGACTAAGGATCATCCACTTGAAAACATAATCGGTGAACTTGCTAGACCAGTTTCCACAAGGCTACAATTACATGAGCAAGCTCTTTTCTGTTACTACGATGCTTTCCTCACTGTTGTTGAACCCAAGATGTATAAAGATGATTTGACTCAATCCTGCTGGATCGAAGCAATACAAGAAGAGCTCAATGAGTTCGAACACCTTAAAGTATGAGATCTCGTACCCCGACCAGACAAAGTTATGGTTATTACTTTGAAATGGATCTACAAAGTGAAGCTAGATGAACTGGGAGGTATTCTAAAGAACAAGGCTCGATTAGTGGCTCGTGGTTACCGTCAAGAAGATGGAATTGATTTTGAAGAGTCGTTTGCTCCGGTTGCAAGATTAGAGGCTATAGGGATTTTTCTCGCGTTTGTTGCTCACATGAACATGGTCGTCTACCAAATTGATGTCAAGACTGCGTTTCTGAATGGTAATTTGCGGGAAAAGGTTTATGTTACTCAGCCGAACGGTTTTGTAGATCCAGATAACCCCAATCACGTATACAAGCTAAAGAATGCTCTTTATGGGTTGAAACAAGCTCCACGCGCGTGATATGACATGTTGTCTTCATTCCTGATATCGCAAGACTTCTCCAAAGGCTCAGTGGATCCTACTCTATTCATCCGTAAGGAAGGCAAAGAATTACTTCTGGTACAAGTATATGTTGATGATATTATCTTTGCTGCATCTACACGTGAACTTTGTAACCTATTTTGCTAAAATCGTATGTTCAAAATTTAAGATGTCAATGATGGGAAAAATCTCATTTTTCTTAGGATTACAGATTTTTCAAAATCCCAGAGGCATTTTTATTAATCAGTCAAATTATGCCCTTGAATCTTTAAAGAAATACGGTTTTGATTCTTGTGACCTAGTGGATACTCCCATGGTGGAGAAATCCAAACTGGATGAGGATAAAAAAGGGAAAACCGTAGATCCATTACAATATCGTGGTATGATTGGCACCTTCCTTTATCTCACAGCCAGTAGACCTGACCTACAATTTGCTATATGCATGTGTGCCCGGTATCAGGCTCGGCCTACCGAAAAGCACTTACATGGGGTCAAAAGGATCTTTTGGTATCTAAGAGGAACCGTAAATCGGGGACTATGGTATCCGAAGGATTCTTCGATTGCTCTAACAGCATTTGTAGATACGGATCATGCTGGTTGTCAAGATACAAGATGTAGCACATCTGGTAGTATGCAGTTTCTGGGAGATAGACTTGTTAGCTGGTCATCAAAAAGGCAGAAAAGCACTGCGATATCCAGTACGGAAGCTGAATATATTGCTATGTCAGGATGTTGTGCTCAAATTCTTTGGATGAGATTACAGCTAACCGACTATGGCCTTGGATTCAATAAAATTCCATTGTACTGTGATAACAAAAGTGCTATTGCCTTAAGCTGCAACAATGTTCAACATTCCAGGTCGAAGCATATAGACATCAGATTTCACTTTATCAAGGAGCATGTTGAGAATGGGGTGATTAAACTTTACTTTTTCAATACGGAGTATCAACTGGCGAACATCTTCACAAAAGCCCTCGCAAGAGAAAGAAT
Source organism: Tanacetum coccineum (assembly GCA_026074375.1). Classification (NCBI taxonomy): domain Eukaryota; kingdom Viridiplantae; phylum Streptophyta; class Magnoliopsida; order Asterales; family Asteraceae; genus Tanacetum; species Tanacetum coccineum. Next base: position 97,339 of record BQNB010000921.1, on the reverse strand, counting down.
TGAATTTCTTATCAACAAGCTGGGAATGCGGAGTTTTACGCCAGAAACTCTGAAACAATTGGCAGATGAAGTTGATGAATAGTGGTGGTACCTATTCAAATATCCTGTATCATATGTATATATATATATTAAAAACCATAAAAACCAAAAAGATTTTTTACTTTTCAGAAATTTTTTATAAAAACAAAATACAAAAATATAAAATCTTCAAAACCAAATAAAAAAATTGAAAAATGAGAAAAATATAAAAAGAGGTAATAATGGCATGTCTTCTGAAAATCGATAACATTTACGGTCTTAGAAATGTCATTCAATAATGATACGAGGCTGTAAATGAAGTTCGAGCAGAAGTTCCAAATGTTTTCAAAACATGCCAAATGGCTTGCTATTATTTCAGATAGCAACCCGGTCATCATCTTAAAGGCAAGTATTTTAAAAAGAAAACTTGACCTCTCAACGGGAATTTATTCTCGGGCATGGTCTACTTTATGACCATGCAAAGGCTTGTGATTACTTTGCATCACAACCCGTGCTTCCTATATAAACATAAGTGTACGTGTCAGTGTGCTTATGTGTTAAAATAAGAGAAATCTTATTTTTTGGTGTTTGTTTTTCAAAGATATAACATTCCTTCATCAGAAAATGTTTTTTCAAAGATATTTGACTTCTCAAACAATGACCACAACTCTTTAAATAGAAAACGGGTCAATGTTTGAGGGGGAGAAAATGTCAAAAAATCTTATTCATAATAATCATGAATTTAAATGGAAAAAGGTTTTAAACATATAACGGAATATCATTTAAGGAAAGATAATTGAGCTTACCTTTCGTGTGCCTTATATGTTATGTGTTTTTGCCTTTAGAGAGTATTTTGCAAAAATAAGTCTATAGGTATGATAGTTTAAACACCAGGGACCATTTGTGCCTTTTTTGATTATCTTGTATATGCCTTATAAAACTTAATTATGCAAAATTGATAAGAGTTGAAACTAGAGGGGCCAAAAGTGTTAAAATATAAGTTTTGATATTTACCCCACCCACCCCACCCCGATCCCTGTTTACACAAACACACACACTTAACATATTTTTCCTCCCACTCCCTTCACTCGATCGTCACTCTTCATATCATCTTTTTAAGTTGATTTTATGCTTTAAGGTATAAAAGAAATGTGTTCACCACATCATAATCAACTCACATCTTGAAAGAATTAAGATTTCACACGGTTTTGATGACGAAATCCCTAAAAATTAATTTAGGGTTCATCAAAATCAAAACCATTTAAAACCTTAAATGGATTGAGGGGTTTAGTTGGTTTTGGTGTTAATAACACTCGTTCTAATTAATTTTGTGTGAAATTAACATATGGTTTATATATGGTTGATTGTGAGTTCGAAAACTTGGGGGTTTATGTTTTTTGTGAAAAAATGTTGATGGGTAATGGGTTAAAGTTCTTGTACTCTTGTATGTTTGAATGTATTGTGCATAAAAATTATATAATCTTGAAGAAATGATTGTGATCTTACTCGACTTGAATATGTATGAGGTTACGATTGTTGCTTGTGATGTTAGTCCATACTTAAAGTGCACTTAAAGGTTACTAAAACAGTTAAACCTGTCATAAATGATTAATTTGTGAACAAAAAATTCATGTTTGTGAAATTATGTTCTTTGGAACCGATCTAGTAAAATCATAAATGGACCGAACTAGTCATGGAACCGATCTAGTCAAATTTATGTGAGGGCCGATCTAGTCAAAATTATGTGGGAGCCGAACGAGTTAAAGTTACTTAAGGAACCGATCTAGTCAGTTCCTTCAGGAACCGATCTAGTCGTTTCCTTTAGAACCAATCTAGTTGTTTCCCTTAAGGAACCGATCTAGTCGCTTCCTTAAGGAACCGATCTAGTCGTTTCCTTTAGGAACCGATCTAGTCGTTTCCCTTAAGGAACCGATCTAGTCGCTTCCTTCAGGAACCGATCTAGTCGTTTTATTTCAGGAACCGATCTAGTCAGTTCCTTTAGGAACCGATCTAGTTGTTCCCTTTAAGAACCGATCTAGTCAATTGTATATGGGAACTGATCTAGTCATGTTCTTAGTAACCCGAACTAGTCGTAGTCTTTAAGACCCAATCTAGACATGTTCTTTGAGACCCGAACCAGTCATGTTCTTTGAGACCCGATCTAGACCAATCCTTTGAGACCCGATCTAGTCAAGCTCTTTGGAAACCGAACTAATCAAATCCTTTGAGGACCAATCTAGTTAATTTTTTAAGACCCGATCAGGCTCTCATTCTGGAACCAATCTAGTGAAGTCTTTAAGGGACCGATCTAATGGATTTAGACCAAAAACACTTAAGATCAAAATTCAACTTTGAAGGCAAATTAAAACTTAATTTAGCAGGCTAATTAAAATTGGTTAATTATGCTATCTAATTAAGGTAAAATAGGCTTAAACACAAGGTAAAATCAAGGTAAAACCAATATACATCTTAGGTTATCTAAATTCTCTACTAGTTAGAAAAACCATGATTCCTAAATTGTTAAAATGGTTGCCTTAATTCCTTAAGCTCATAAGTCTACCTAAGTTGCCATCTAGTGGAATATATCTTTACAAGTGCTAAAAGTCTTAAAGGTCTTAGTTTTCACAACATGATGACACATAAAACGTTAAGATAAAAGGTCTATATAGTAATATATAAACTTGGTTATATATAAACTGTATTGATTCTTTCTTAAGCAGAACAATGGACACCACAAGAGCTGAACAGATTGCATTGGATGACGCTTTAGTTGCTCCTGCCAACCGTCTCAAGATTGGCAAAAGTAATTTTTGACTAAGCTCAGATCTCAAGTCCAAAGAAGCAACTCTTCAAGTGGTCTATGATGTGTTGAAACTCACTCCCTTCTACAAGGCATTCCAGATCTCAGCTGATGTTCCAGAAATATACATGCAAGAGTTTTGGGCCACTGCTACAGTTCATCATCACTCAATTCGTTTCAAGATGAACAACAAGAAACATATTGTGAATCTTGAGTACTTCAGAGAAATGCTTCAAATATGCCCTAAACTCCCTAATCAACAATTCGAGGAACTACCCTTTGAAGAGGCAATTCTTACATTTCTAAGAGATCTTGGTCACAGTGGTAAGATTAAAATGATCACTGATGTCAATGTCAACAAGTTACATCAACCTTGGAGATCATTTGCTACGGTTATCAACAAATGTCTGAGTGGAAAAAGTACCGGACATGACAGTCTTCGACTATCTTAAGCTCAAATCCTCTAGGGCATGTACCATAAGATGAACGTGGACTATGCCTACCTTCTAGGGGAAGATTTCGTTTATCAAGTAGAGAACAAGAATGTCAAGAAGAGTAATGAGATGTACTACCCTCGCTTCACCAATGTCATCATCAATTTCTTTATGGCTAAGGATCAATCAATTCCAAGAAGGAACAGTGTAAATTGGCACTATGCCAGGGATGATTACATGTTCACCACGATTAAGGTTGTCTCCAGGCATGAAGACACACAGCTATATGGTGCCATCTTACCTAATGAATTGACAAATGAAGACATTAGAAACTCCAAATCTTTCAAAGAGTACTATGTCATTGCTTCAGGAGCTGAACCTCCAAAAAAAAGCAAGTGTCAAGAAGAAACAAATTGGAACTAACACGACAATAACTTCTTCTACCACTAAAGGCAAAAGACTCAAGACTTCAGCAAAAACAGCGAAACCTGCCAAAAAGAAGCAACCAGCAAAGACGTCTATGGACAAAGGTCTCACAGTGTTTATTAAAGTTGCTTTAACAGGAAGCTAGCTGGTCATTGAAAGAAGCAAGACACAAACTCACATCTCTCACGCCAGCGGCTCAGGTGCAGATGAAGGAATTGACGCCAGCGGTTCAGGTGCAGATAAAGGAACTGGTGCTATATCAGGGGTTCCTAATGTACCTACATATAACTCTGATGATGAGCAAATCTCTTGGAAATCCAGTGACGAGGAGGATGATGATGAAGTGAGCTTAAATGATGATGATGATGATGAAGATGATGACGATGTTGATAATCAAGATGATGATAATCAAGATGATGATGATCAAGAACATGATGATCAGGATGATGAGGCTAATGATGATGCTCAAGATAAAGATGATCAAGATGATGAAAATCAATATGATGATAATGAGCAAACGGATTTAGACAACAATGGTGATGACTTGGTTCATCCTAAGTTCTCAACTCATGATGAAGAAGAAAGAGATGAAGAAAGCTTTGATCCTAGAGTTCAAACACCTTCACATGTTGAATCTACTGATGATGAAGATGATAATGAAGAAGTTCAAAGTGTGAATATTGAGGGTGAAGAGATAGATGAAGAAGCAAACAGTGAAGAGAGTGAAGGGAATGAATTATATAGGGATCAGAACGTCAGTCTAGAAGGACGAGATGTTGAAATGACGGATGCTCAACCGACTAATGTTCAAACTACTCAAGTAACAAAAGACACTTATGTGATCATTACTCCAGTCATTCCTGAAGGCTAACAACAGAGTTCTTCTGTGTCATCCGGCTTCGTCTCTAACATGCTCAACCATAGACCAGATACATGTATTGACTCAATATTTACTCTTAACACTAAGGCAACTTTACTTGTAGATGTTCCGGTCACCACTTTTGCTGAACCACCTTTTGTGTCTGCAACAACTCTTCCTCCACCACCCACCCTTCTCATCACACATATGCAACAAACACCAGTTCCCATACCAACAACTATTCCAAGCTCCTCCCTGCAAGATCTTTCCAACTTTGGCTCTTTATTTGGGTTTGACCATCAACTTAAAACTTTAGAAACTGACTTCTTTGAGTTCAAACAAACGAACCACTTTGCTGAAGCAGTCTCTTCTATTCTCGGTATTGTTGATGCGTACCTTGCCAACAAGATGCATGAAGCCGTCAAAACTGCTGTTCAGTTACAATCCAAAACACTCAGAGATGAAGCCCAAGCTGAAAATGCAGACTTCCTTAACAAACTTGATGATAACATTAAGAAAATAATCAAGGATTAAGTCAAGGAACAAGTTAAAGCTCAAGTCTTCAAGATTTTGCCAAAAATTAAGAAGACAGTAAACGAACAACTCGAAGTTGAGGTTATGACTCGTTCATCCACTAAATCCAAGACATCTCTCCCTATAGCTGCCAACCTATCTGAATTAGAGCTGAAGAAGATTCTCATAGAAAAGATGGAGGGCAATAAGTCAATCCACAGATCTGATGAACAAAAGAATCTCTACAAAGCACTAGTTGACGCTTATGAAAGTGACAAGCTCATTCTTGATACTTATGGTGATACTGTCTAGTTTAAAAGACGAAGAAATGATGAGGATAAAGACGAAGAACCCTCCGCTGGATCAAACCGGGGGTCCAAGAGACGACTAGCTAGAAAAGAACCTGAGTCAACTAGTACACCAAAAGAAAAGACATCCAAGTCAATGGGCAAGTCAACTAAAGGGACCAAATCTCTTCACAAGTCTGCTGGCGAGTCTGCTCATGTAGAGGAGCCAATACACACCGCCAAGGATTTGGAAGAACTAGCACATCAGGAGTTCGAAACTGGAGCTACTGAAGATCAACCAGTTGATGAGACCCCTCAGCCTTCTGATTGGTTTCAGAAACCCATTAGACTTCCATCTCCCGATCATGATTAGAACAAGACTTTGCTTACTGATCATGGACCTGTTCAACCTTGGTTAAGCAATCTAGCTCGGGAAGAAGGTCCTCGTGAATCATGTGATGAGCTAATGGATACTCCTTTGGACTTCTCAGCATTTATGATGAATCGGCTCAAAGTTGATACTCTAACACCTGAATTACTAGCCAGTCCAACATTTGAGCTGATGAAAGGCACATGCAAGAGTTTGGTTGAGCCTAGCAACTCTTTGAAGAATCTACACAGGCAACCATGGATCACCTGATTGGAAACAACCCAGGAAGGTCAACAATATCCTCATGATCTACGAAAGCCACTACCATTGATACCTAACTCTCGTGGTCGTCAAGTCATTCCGTTTGATCATTTCATCAACAACGACCTTGCGTATCTATCTGGCGGTGTCTCAAGCCGTACTTATGCAACTTTCGTTACAAAGACCTAGGCTGTAGATTATGGTCATATCAAATGGATTGAAGATTTGGTCCCTAATACAATATGGAGTGAAGTGCCGGTCAACTAAGACAAGCATACACTATGGGGAATTTCTCATTGGGGATGCAAACGTCAACAATTCTATAGATTTGATGCTAACAGGGAATCTGCTCGTGATGTCTACTCCAAACGTAGAATCATTGCTGTCACAAAGCTTCAAATTGTCAAATGGCACGGCTACAAATATTTGGATTGGATCACCGTCGTAGAGATGATGACAAGCTATATACATTCAAGGAAGGAGACTTCAAACAGCTTCGCCTTCAAGACATCGAAGACATGCTGATTCTTCTTATTCAAGGCAAGCTGACAAATCTCAATGTTGAAGATCGTCTAGCTTTTGGTGTCTCTCTGAGGATGTTTACAAGAAGTATTATCATCCAAAGGCGTATTGAAGATCTTCAGTTAGGTGTCGAGAGTTACCAAAAGAAGCTCAACATCACAAAGCCGGATACGTATAGATCTAATCTCAAACATAGGGATGCCTATACAACATATTCCAATCCCAAAGGCTTCATCTATCAGAAAAAAGACAAGAAGAACAAGTTGATGCGTATTGATAAACTCCACAAGTTTAGTGATGGTACACTTAATGATGTTCAGACTCCTCTTAATGATCGTCTGAAAGGGATTAGGATGGAATATCTACCACAGACAATATGGAGATAGAGTGATAGGGAACGAGCAAAAGCTATGATCCAGGCGATCGACAAACAGCTCAAGTCGAGGAGGATAATGAGAAGTTTGGAAAGATTTGTTGGTGGGAGACCGTACGGGAGTGACCTTCGGCTGCTACAAAGGACTATATGATTTATCATATGTTGTCCTCATCAATAAAAGGTCAATCCTTGTACATAATAAATAACTTATGAAATTTGTATATATGTAGTGTAGATATTAAGGTGATGTTAAGGAGTGCTCGAGTACAAAATTTTCAGGAATTTCTTAGAAAATTCAAAAAAAAAATTCAAATTACTATACTCAGCACTTCTTATAAACCCTCAAAAATTAAGGGGGAGCATTAAAATGTTCCTGTTAGATATTATGTAACATTTTATCCCTGAACGTTTAATCAATTGATATCCAAAATATCAAGGGATTAATATTTTGGATAAGGGCAGTAATATCGTATAAATATAGAGTATTTCCTGTATAGATAAGAAAATTACTTTAGGAAAAGTAATAGTCTATCTTCCAAGTGTCGTTTCCACGGCGAGAGATGAATTGAAATCCATGTAAGTGTTTTGTTTGATGCTTGAATATCAAATATTTTTTGTTTTTGGTTTTAAACTAAAAATTTAATAAACTATAGAAAAACTAGATAGCAAATAACAAGCAATTAAACGAAGAACGCCAATTTACTTAACAAGCTTAAAATAAACTACTCGCTACTCATAATGATCAAACAAACAAAGCTGAACATTTTAAAATAATCTATACTAATTAATTGAAAAATGATAAAAAATGGAACCGAATTGAAGAGCTGCAAATAAATGAATACCACCTGATTTATTTAGCTAAAACAAATAATCAAATTCGGTCAAGGTAAATAAACCCTTAAGCTCCACGCCTCGTGAGTTGACCGGAACCAAAAGCAACACAAAACATAAAACAATAAACTGTTAATAGTTAACAATTATAACCAATTGAAAAATTCTACAAATAAAACCACACGGCCCAAACAAACGCATGCCAATTATACAACCATGTCCTATATTCCTAACGTAGCCCATAATATGAATTTTACAAACCAGCTACCAAATGAAAACCCAATTAAGGAAACAAATGAATCCCAAATCAGGCAATGGAAAATAGAACTAGGAAACTAATAAGCTACAAGTATTAAATAAGCTCGAAAGAAACTAAATAGCTACGATAATCAATTAAGCAAAACGAAATACGCATCCATAAAATCAATAATTTAGCACTTAGCAATCAATGAGATCGTTTCTATGGGAATTACAAAATAAGCATAACTTGAAACTAAAAGAGATCTAACAAAGCTAGATGAGATCAACTAATTAAGCTACATCTGCTATAATAAGCGCGACAAACATCTTCAATAAGCTAACAAAACAGAATAAGCACTTTTGACCCGCTCGCAACCTTATTAAACAATTAAGCTAACACGATAAATGAAATAAGCTCTAAACTTAGATAATAAACACTAAAACTGATATGACGAGACCAAATAGCATTTATCCGAACCAATAAGCTAAATTAAATCATCACCAATAAACCAATCGAATCAGAAATAAGCACTAAGAACATTTATTCGCAACCTTAATCCAACATACGCTATACAAAAGATAGTTTTGCAAATTGTTAAAGCTAAAAGAGAATCTGAAATAAGCTAGAGGTTAACTTATTCAGATCTGAATAAGCTCATTTAGAGATAACCAAAACAGAAAATAAGCTCATGAAAAGAAAGAAATAGAAATAAGCAATAAGCACTTTTAACAAACAAAAACTTCAATAATAAGCTAAAACAGACCTCTTACATAATTGAAATAAGCTGAGAAACAACCGTATATTAAGCTAAAATAAGCTACTACTACAATAAGCTAAAATTACATTTTGAAAAAAATAAGCTTAACTAAACCTACACTCCACTAAAAACTAGCTGATTCAAATGAGGGGGAGTTGGATCCATTTATAGCCAAAAATGAGGGGTCTGTTGTGTAAAATCGGATGCCACCTCATACTCCATCATAGCCAATCATTGGCTTTCAATAACTCTCACACGGATTGGGAGAATGATCCTCCGGTAAGAAGAGGACACGTGGCTTTCATTATCTGCTTACTTCATACGCAACACTCGTCCATTTGATCATTTTGAAATTCATTTGAGAGTGTATACAATTTCCCCTGCCACTTGTCATTTCCTTACTCGCCCAATTCTTTAAGTGGTGGAGCACGTGACCTTTAATCATTTAATTAGGGGCACATGATGTGGAGTATTATAACAAGCATTTTTTTTCTTTCTCCCAGGAAGTGCACTTGGGCTTTTTGAAAATGAATTGGGCCAAGATTCATTATCCATTAACTGTTAGGCCAAGTGATGGGTTTGGTTAATGCATTTTGGGCTAGCACCAATATGGGCTGGCCCAGCTCATATAAATGGGTTACGGGCCGACCCAATTAAACATGAAGGCACCGTTGGACTCGTTTTCATGCGTTCTTTCCTATGTCATGCTCGGGGACACACTTGATTGAAATGAACCCATAAATACCTGCTTTTGCTAAGTTTTCAATCTGTTTTATCTGTAAGACATAAAAATACCAAACAAACATATTTGCAATATAATAAAGCATTTTTAGCATTTTTAGTCTGATAAATAGTGTTTTCCAGGGTACAAATAATGTGTGTTTTAGCACACATCAAATTCCCTCACACTAAGCCATTACTGGTCTCATACGTAATGTTAATAAAACAAGCCCAGAAATAAATAATTTTATCTACCTTTAACTTATGACCCCTCACAATCAAACAAGAACATAAAAGGTCCATCATGAAGGTTCAAAAATCATTTAATTCGCAAACACCTCTGTTTTAACCACTTATTCAATAAAAGATAAAAACTAATATAACTTTTTTTATTAAATTCATTTAAGAGGCATAAAGAACGGGAGTTCATCATCCTTGACTTTTCACAATCTCCAAACTATGCTTAAAACGAAATCACAGTCAAATATAAGATTAGATGCTAACACTACTCATAAATGCTAATTTTGTATGCATAGCTACTTTTCGCTCCCATTATTCCTAAATCCTTTATGGATTTTATTATCATTTTTTTATCGGTGACAAATTAATTAAGTCATTATTTATATAAAGCAAACCCGGTTTAGACCATAATTAGTTTGAAATCCTTTCCTAAAGAGAATATATGGTGAGAATAAGGTCTACATTATTGTTCTAATTTCGCATGATTTAGGGGTTATCCTTTTTAGATAACCCCGGAGTCGAAATTTGGCTTTATTATTATTATTGCAACATTATTAAACCTCGGTCCTTTAGAAGGCTGCAACATCGGTTGTGAGCCGGCAAGATGCAGCAAAGATATTTCGACCTCGGTAATTTCCTCGACCTTTTAGAAGGCTGCAACACCGGTTGTGAGCCGGTAAGATGCAGCAAACTTTTATCAGCCCATAGTTTTTATTCTTATTATTACATCAACCCTTTAAACGGCTACCACATCGGTTGTGAGCCGACAAGAGGTAGTGATCTTATTTTGGCTTTGGTTTATTACATAACTCATTATTATTAGCCAAATTTCAAGTCTTGCGGTCTTTTAACAACTGCCACATCGGTATGCGAGCTGACCATGGTCCAGGAGTCTATTTCCCCACAACACTGACAAAACCTCAATGTGTACCTTACTTTCCCCAGAAGGGATCTCTACTAAGGGATCTAAACTAAGAATCGCAAAAACCAAAGTAACTTTATTTATTTAACAATTATGTAATGTTTATTAAGCTGGTAGGAGGAAAAAGCCACAATTAACCTCTATGAGCTCTAAAGAGATCCAACTACTCCATGCTTAGCATCTAACTTATATTCAACTCTATCATCTTTCATTCTTTGCAAAATTTTAAAGTTAAGCAAACATTAAGTCTCGAAAGCTAAGGAGAAAGCTAGAGTTTAAAACCCGGTCATGTCAAAAGCTCCTTAGTTATACGGGCCTACATATTTCTATATTTATATTTTCATCATAATTCTTTTTTTTTAAACTAATAAACAATAAAATTTTAAAATTTTGGTCAAAACGGGGTTGCGTAGGAACACATATAGGCACATGTATGATCACATTTCGATAGAAATCCCCCCACACTTAGAACTGAACATTGGCCTCAATGTTTAAAAATGTCGGGTTTTACCCCCACACTTAATAACGAAAAAGGCAAATGCTAGTTATTCCAAGTATGAAAGGGGAAACACAATTAATATACATGATCAGGATTGATGATTCCAAAATAAGAAGAAGATCGGAGACCGGATGATTGGAGGATTGAAAACAAGCACGGGTCTTCACGATCTTAAGGAATCCTGCAAAAACGGTACCACAAACCAAAGAAAGAAGCACGCCCCACACTTGGGCTATAAAATAACACACTTATTTATTAAGAAAATAGAAAGAAGAAAAGACATGGGTTGCCTCCCGAGAAGCGCTTGTTTTTGTGCGAGTCTCTAGCTTGACTCTCCCCATATCATCGATATAATAGGGACGAAACATGTGGAAGAGCAAATCTCAATCGAACTTTCATTCAAGATGTTTAGATAAACGTTGAAGCACATGAAAGTTCCACTCCGATGGGATACCACCGGCTCAAGACTAAAAAGGGAATGCTGGGGTCAAAAATGGTGTCTTCACTCCCAGAGGAGAGAAGAAAAGGAGATTCCATCATATAAGAGAAATAAGGAAGAAAAATTAGGATAATATATGTGAAGGAAAGATAATAGCGATCCTCAAAGGGTAATTTCACATATGTTGGAGAAAAAATTATCTTCCAAATCCTGGGGTCTAAAACTTTGTCCTCGGTCATCAAATCATCATTATCAGGTTCATCCTTTAAGCTTCTTGGGTCATGATCTAAAAATACATCGGGAGGGAGATTAGGGATAGTGTCATCAATAAGCAAACTCTCAAGATAGATTATATCTCCCTCCAAATCATAATAACCGTTCTCAATATCCGTAGAAATATCCATATCTAGAAAAGCATCGATCTCATCAATTTCGCCTCCTGGGTCGAAACACTCATCCTTATTAGCATCGGAAAGAGGTGTGACAAGCAAAGCCGGCTCATCAAGGTTAGAAACATAAGAGTCCTTACTCTCGATGTCCTCTAACACCTCATCAAAAAGAGGATTTACGTCACTAGAGATATATTCGTCATCGAATTCGAAAAGAGGGTTCGAGTAAATTTTAACATTATCTTCTGGAACGTCCTCATCGGATAGTGACTCATCATCACTAGAGGTAAAATCATCATTTGAGTCAAATAGAGGGTTAGAGAAAGTCACGGATTTTTCCTCAGAAACGTTAATGGGAGAGAAATCATTACACGAAGGTAAATCACACTCACTATCACTCCTGAATGTATCCTCAGACTCACTTGGGATTGGAATAAGGTCCTCAACACTAGACTTTATTACTTCGTTCGATTCCTTTTCAGGAATAGTGCTAAGATCCTCATCCCCCATGATGAGAGAGTCCTCGGGCTCCATAGTCGGTAAGACGGGTGTGATTGGAGAAATTTGAGAAGTAATTTCATTCGAAAGAATAGTACTCTCCTCGTCATCATCTTCATAATCGTAAATAATATTGAAACATCATGAAGGCTTAGGAGTATGAATACTAACATTAGCTGCCTGATCTTGTTGAAGAAGCTCTTTCTTTTTATTAATTTCAATACTCATTCCATTGAATTTTCCCTTAAGCTCATCAATCATAATTTCATATTCCCTTCTATAACGAATATAAATTCTATCATTACGATAATATTTGATCTAAATTTGATTACTTATACTTTGCATTTCATCTAAATAATGCTGCTTCAGATCCTCCATATCTTGGATACTCATTTCTTAAGGAGGTGATTAATCGATATTAGCCGCTTGCTTTTGTTGAATTACCATTTTAAAAAAATGATTGCATCATGTTGAGAAGTTCATTCTGTGACTCTTCTATTTTATCCCATCTATCGTGTACATCACTTATCCTTTGCTGATTAAGGTCTTCTTGATGATCGATGTAATACTGCGGGGGTTGGTCAAAACCAGAATAGTTAAAATTATGCTCAAAGTGGTTTTGATTCATCGGTTGACATTGAAAACTTTCATGAGGACCCCCACAGTTTTTACAGCAAAGATATTGTTGTGGAAAACTCGGTGAATTTTGTGGATAATAATTATCACTAAAGTTTTGATTGTAGCTTGGTTCCTGCTCATAGACAAGCGGGAACCGTGGTGGACAATCATAACCGTAGTGAGAATCGTTCCCATATAACTCGCACGAGTATGTCTCGTACTGGGGTTGTGGAGGGTGGGTGAAAACGTTTAGAGGATCATTGAAAGAGTTTGGATTAGGAGCATCAATGGATGAATTTCCATCTTTTGAAGGGCAAATCCAACAAGATCCTTCTCTAAGAGTATATCCACACCACTTGCAAGTACAACGTTGACAACATACACCATCTTCTAACGGATCTTTACAATGAAAACGATGAAATTGGTCGAGCGAAGATGTTTGGGGTTGTGGAGGTGGGTAGGAAAAATTGGGTGTTTCATCATTTGAAATGGGATCGGGGTTACGGACAAACTCGTCTCCGAAACTCACATTGGTACAACGCCGATAATTTTCACCGTTAAACGGACCTCCACACCACGATCACCTCGAGGACCAAGACATGATGATAAAGAATTAAACGGATAAGAGGGTAAAGAAGATAAGAATTAAATGAAATAAGAGGATAAAGGAGAATATTTTTATATTTTTATAAAGATAATAAAAATAAAAATAAAAATATTTTTGGTATTTTTTTAATATTTATAAAAAGAAAAGGAAAAATAAAAATAAAATAAGAAGAAAAATATTTTTGGATTTTTATATTTTTAATAAGTACGAAAATAAACTTTCCAAAGAAAGGATCTTCAAGGCACTAACTTCAAACACCACGTGTAGATCGTACACCTCTCCCCGGCAGCGGCGCCATTTTGATAAACGTCAAACGCGTGTCGTATTAATATATAATATATCCCGTTAGATAAGAAAATTACTTTAGGAAAATTAATAGTCTATCTTCCGAGTGTCGTTTCCACGACGAGAGATAAATTGAAATCTATGAAAGTATCTGGTTTGATGCTTGAATATCAAATATTTTTGTTTTTGGTTTTAAAACTAATTTTAATCTCTAAAAATTACCAATCTAAAATTACTAATAATAAAACTACCAAATTTAAAGCTAAATGATCTAAAAGATATTTAAGAGACTAAAATGCTTGCTAAGTGACGTGAAAAGTTCATTAAGTGTGAATTAAGGTTTAAAAAAATGAAGTTTGTTAATTAACAAGCCTTTTTACAATCCACACTTAATTCCCAATTCACAATATCACTTAACAAGCACTAATTAACTACTCACTAAGCATAATGATCAAATAAACAAAGCAAAATATTTTATACTAAAGCTACACTAATAAATTGAAAAATGATAGAAAATGCAACCGAATTGAAGAGTCGCAATTAGCCGATACCACTCGATTTAATAAGCTAAAGAAAATAATCAAATTTTATCTAGCTTATTAAATCCTTAAGCTCCACGCCTCATGAGTTGACTGGTACCAAAGTTCAAAACATAAATCAACAAATTGTTAAACTAAAACAGTTTATAACCAATTATACTTTTGCAATTAAATAAACGGTCCAACAGACAACAAACCAAACTACTGGCCCAATTAAACAAGACACGGCCCAAAACACACACAAGGCCCAAATTTAATTTTATAAGCCAAACGCACACAATTGAATTTCCACAAGCCAAACGAATAGATTTTTAGAAAACAAGCTCTATTTCAATATAAGCAAATCTGAATAGCCACGAGCATTTAGACATACAAGATAAGCATTCCTAAAAATGAGTTAAGCACTAGCTCAAGATGAACAAGTAACCACGATAATAAGCTAAATGATTTTTTAAGCTAAAACGATATTTAAGCTAAAGCTTCTTAATAAGCCTAAAACCTAAACGAAATAAGCACTAAACTAATCGGATAAGCAAACGAGATTAAACCAAACACAATGGTATTACGAGATAAGGAATTCTAAAACCTAGATAAGTACTTAAACTTCAATCCTTAATAATAAGCTAAACGATTTTGAGATCTACAACCTAAACGACTAAATAAGCAAAATACTAAACGAGATAAGCTCAAAACTAAATCAATAAGCAAATGTAAGCAGCAACTATAATTCTAAATAAGCTAAAAGCATAATATCGTTTTAACACCCCCAATTTCATACGCAGTGGAACCAACAATTGGGTGTTAACTAATGGCACAATTACACATAAATTACCAAAGAACGACTCAAAAGAGACGTTGTCAAACATGTTCCATTCCAAAAGTAAGATCAGAGTGCAAAAGTTGTCCTGTAGATCTTAACCAAATCAACATACAAGTTGAACTAAGCTGGAAAACAGCTTTACATTAAGCTTTAATAAGCTACACTTAAACTACAATAAGCTGAAAATTGGAAATAAGCTAAACTAATCCTAAATCTACACTAAACTAATTTTTCTAAACTAAAATCTACCAAGTTCAAATTGAGGGGAGCGTTTTTGGTTTTATAGGGTGTGAGGGGTAGTTATGTAAATTTCGTCCAATCATTTGGGAATAAAGTAGCCAATCGTTGCCTTTCTTTACGTGACCTCGGATCGCCAAATGTGCAGAACCAACAGATGAATGGCACGTGTCTTTTTTGAGCTGCTTACATCGTACGCTTCATTTAGATCGTCCGATTTCATTTTGCAAATTTGAAATGAATTTGTGAGTTGCACAAATAGGCTCCCCACGTGGCTACTTTCTATTCGTCCTCCCAATCACCTAGTGGAGCCTCACGTGACTTATTTCTATTTAATTTCAAGAGCACATGATCTGACGTCACTTACTACAAAATAACAAATTTTATACATTATGTGTTGGGCTTGAAATGGGCTTATACTCATTTGGGCTGGTCCGGCCCGTTAAGTGGGTTACGGGCTGGTCTAATAAGATCCGAGGGCACCGTTGGACTCGTTTTCTCGTGCTCTTTCTAATGGCATATTCAGAGACTTTTTACGACTTTGTCTTGATCATGAATATTTAGCACTCTTGATTGAACAAACCCATAAATTCTTGTTTTTTTCATTGTTTTCAATCATTTTTACCTGCAAGACATAAAAATACCAAACAAACATATTTGCAAGATAATCAAGCATATTTTAGTATTTTTAGTCTAATTAATAGTGTTTTACGGGGTATAAACGATGTGTGTTTTAGCACACATCAAACTCCCCCACACTAAACCATTGCTGGTCCCACACGCAATGTTAATAAAACCAACCCGAAAATAAATAATTTTAACCCCTTTTAACTTATAACCCCTGACAATCAAACAAGAACAGAAAATGTCCATTAAGAGGGTTCAAAAATCATTTGTTTCGCAAGCACCCCCGTTTTAACCATTTATTTAATAAAAGATAAAAAACCAAAATAAAAATTTTTATAAATTTTATTTAAAAGGCTTTAAGAACGGGAGTTCGTCATCTTTGACTTTTCACAATCCCCAAACTAAGCTTAAAACGAAATCACAGCCAAATATGAGATTAGATGCTAACACTATTCATAAATGCTAATTGTGTAAATACAAACTTAACTTTTCGCTCATATTATTCCTAGATCCTCTAAGGATTTAATTATTATTATTATTAATGGCAGATAAATTATGTCCTTATTAATATAAAGTAAACCCGATTTAGACCATAATTAGTTTGAAATCATTTCCTAAAAAGACGATATAGTGAGAATAAGGTCCACGTTAAGGTTCTAATTTTACACGGTTTAGGGGTTATCCTTTTTATTTCATCCGAAACAACTCAACTTCGAGTCCAGAGACGGAGGCTTTATTTAGATAACTCCGGAGTCGAAATTTGGCTTTATACTTATTATTATTGCAACAGTATTAAACACCGGTCCTTTAAACAACTGCCACATCGGTATGCGAGCCGATCATGGTCCAGGAGTCTTATTTCGACCTCGGTGATCCTTAACCTTTTTGAAGGCTGCAACATCGGTTGTGAGCCGGCAAGATGCAACAAACTTTTATCAGTATCGGATTATTACTATGTGCCTTATTTAGAAGACTGCCACATCGGTTGGAGCACGGCAAAGCAGTAAACTTTTAGCATTCAGCCCGTAAGTTTTTATTATTATTATTATTACCTCCACCCTTTAAACGACTACCACATCGGTTGTGAGATGGCAAGAGGTAGTGGTCTTATTTCGGCTTCGATTTATTACATAACTATTATTATTATAGCCAAATTTCAAGTCCTGTGATCTTTTAACAACTGCCACATCGGTATGCGAGCCGACCATGGTCCAGGAGTCTATTTCCCCACAACACTGACAAAACCTCGATGTGTACCTTACTTTCACCGGAAGGAATCTCTACGAAGTAATCTAAACTAAGAATCCCAAAAACCAAAGCAACTTTATTTATTCAACAATTATACAACGTTTATTAAGCTGGTGGGAGCAAAAAGCCACAATTAACCTTTATGAGCTCTAAAGAGTTCCAACTACTCCACGCTTAGCATCTAACTTATATTCAACTCTATCATTTTTCGTTCTTTGCAAAATTTTAAAGTTAAGCAAACGCTAAGTCTCGAAAGCTAAGGGGAATGCTAGAGTTACAAAAACCCTATCAAGTGTCAAAACACCTATTCTACGGGCCTACGATTTATATTATTTTATATTTTCAATCATTTTTTTCATTCATTATTATAATTTTTTTTTATTTTTACATTCATTTTTTTATATATATAGTCATAATAAAAATTTTAAAATTTTTGGTCCAAAACAGGGTTTTTGCGTGGGAACACACAGTATAGCACAGGTATGAACACATTTTTGATAGAAATCCCCCACACGTATGAATGGAACATTGGCCTCAATGATTCAAAAATATCCGTTTTTACCCCCACACTTTACGAACGAAAAAGGCAAAATGCAAAAAAAATACTAGAGTGTGAAAGTGGGAAAACAAATTATATATACATAACAAGGATTGAGGATTTCCAAAATAAGTCAGAAGATCGAAGGACCGGCAAATGGAGATAGACAGATAAGCATGGGTCTTCATGATCTTAAGGAATCCTGCAAAAACAGAACCACATAGCATAGAAAGAAGCACGCCCCCACACTTGGGTTATAAAATCACACACTTATTTATTAAGAAAATAGAAAGAAAAAAAGACACGGGTTGCCTCCCGAGAAGCGCTTGTTTTTGTGCGAGTCTCTAGCTTGACTCTCCCCATATCATCGATATATTAGGGATGAAACATGTGGAAGAGCAAATCTCAATCGGACTTTCATTCAAGATGTTTAGATAAACATTGAAGCACATGAAAGTTCCACTCCGATGAGATGCCATCGGCTCAAGACTAAAAACTGGAATGTCGGGGTCAAAAATGGTGTCTTCACTCCCGGAGGAGAGAAGAAAAGGATATTCTACCGGATAGGTGAAATAAGGAAGAAAAATTCAGATAACATATGTGAAGGAAAGATAATGGCGATCCTCAAAGGGTAATTTCGCATATGTTGGAGACAAAATTTTCTCTGAAATGCCGGGGTCGAAAATTTTGTCCTCGGTCATCAAATCATCATTATCAGGTTCATCATTTAATCTTCTTGGGTCATGATCTAAAAACACCTCGGGAGGGAGATTAGGGATAGTGTCATCAATAGGCAAACTCTCAAGATAGATTATATCTCCCTCCGAATCATGATAACCGTTCTCAATATCCGTAGAAATATCCATATCTAGAAAAGCATCGATTTCATCAATTTCGCCTCCTGGGTCGAAACACTCATCCTCATTAGCATCGAAACAAGGTGTGACAAGTAAAGCCGGCTCATCAAGGTTAGAAATATAAGAGTCTTTACTCTCGATATTCTCTAACACCTCATCAAAAAGAGGATTTATGTCGCTAGAGATGTATTCGACATCGAATTCGAAAAGAGGGTTCGAGTAAATTTTAACTTTATCTTCCAGAACGTCCTCATCGGATAGTGACTCGTCATCACTAGAGGTAAAATCATCATTTGAATCGAAGAGAGGGTTAGAGAAAGTCACGGATTTTTCCTCAGGAATGTTAATGGGAGAGAAATCATTACACGAAGGTAAATCACAATCACTATCACTCCCGGATGCATCCTCGAACTCACTTGGGATTGGGACAAGGTCCTCAACACTAGACTTTATGAATTCGTCCGATTCCTTTTCAGGAATAGTGCTAAGTTCCTCATCCCCCATTATGAGAGAGTCCGTAATCGGTAAGTCGGGTGTGATTGCAAGTGACAGAGGAAGTTCAAAAATAATATCTCTCAAAGGAATAGAACTTTCCTCGTCATCGTCATCATCGTCATCATAGAAAATAGGAGGCTTCCAATATTGAGAACTAACTTTAGCTGCCTGCTCTAGATGCTGAAGCTCTTTCTTTTTATTAATCTCAATACTCATTCCATTGAATTTACCTTTAAGCTCATCAATCATACTTTCACATTCCCTTCTAAAACGAATATCTATTTTCTCATTACGATAATCTTTAATCTGTAAGTCATTACTTAAACTTAACATTTCATCTAAATAATGTTGCTTTAGATCCTCCATATCTCGGATACTCATTTCTTGAAGAGGTGATTGATCGATGCTAGCCGCCTGCTTTTGTTGAAGAAACTTTTCACAAAATGATCGTATCATGTTGAGAAGTTCTTCCCATCAACCGGAACACATCTTTACTGATAAAAACGTCTTTTGATGGTTTATGGAATACTGTGGGGGTTGGTTAAAACCGGAATAGTGAGGCTCAAATAGTTTTGATTCATCGGTTGACATTGAAAACTTTCATGAGGACCCCCACAGTTTTCACAGCAAAGATATTATTGTGGAAAACTCGGTAAATTTTGTGGATAAAAATTATCACCTAAGTTTTGATTGTAACTCGGTTCCTGCTCATAGACAAGCGGGAACCATGGTGGACAATCATAACCATGGTGACAATCATTCCCACATAATTCACACGAGTATGATTCGTATTGGGGTTGTGGAGGTTGGTAAGAAAAATCGGGAGGATTATCGAAAGAATTCGGATGTGAATCATAAATGAATGAATTTCCGGTTCTTGAATTGCAAAACTAACAAAATCTATCTCTAAGATTATTTCCACACCATTCGCAAGTACACCGTCGATAAAGTAAACCATTTAATGGGCCTCCACACCCGTAGCAACCACATTGGTTGAACGAAGACATAAGAATTAAACAAATTGGAGGTTTAGAAAAGGATTAAATTAAAAAGTATTAAGAAAATAGAAGAAATTATATTTTTAGATTTTTATAAAGATAATAAAAATAAAAATAAAAATATTTTTGAATTTTTAAATATTTATAAAAAAAGGAAAAATAAAAATAAAAGAAAAAATATTTTGGATTTTTTAATAGTTTTTTATTAAGTACGAAAATAAACTTTCCGAAGAAAGGATCTTCAAGGCATCAACTTAGAAACAACCCTGCGAAAATCTACACCTCCCCCGCAGCGCGGCGCCCTTTTAGATATATATAGTAGATATATATATATATAATATATATATTTATATATATAATATAATATTATATATATATAAATATATATATATAAAAATATATATAATGATTATATATAAATATAAATATATTATCAATATATATATAAAGTATGTCCCGTTAGATAAGAAATTACTTTATGAAAATTAATAGTCTTAATCTTCCGAGAGTCCGTATTCCCACTGCGAGAGATGAATTGAAATCCATGTTTAATGCTTTTGAAGAAAAATGTTTGATTGTCTTTTAATTGATTTTGGTTTAAAAACTAATTTAATACTAAGAAAATTAAACTAATTTTATTTCTAGAATTATACTAAACAATTAAACTACGAGAATTAAGCTAAAATGAAGTAAAAGATTTATAAGACGAAAATGTTTGCTAAGTGACGTGAATAGTTCATTAAGTGTGAATTAAGGTTCATTAACGAATTAATTTTCTTAGAAAAAAATAACTTATCTCACAAAAAACGTTTGTTTAGTTTAATAAAAACCTCTAAAAGATCTTAATTACAAGATGTGTAAGTTTTAACTATTTTTCCGGATTTTGCCCATTAAAAACATTCAAACTACAAATCTAAATAATCAAATATTATTAATCAACTAAACCCTTTTCAAATCCACACTTAATTCCTTAATCACAATATCACTTAACAAGCACTAATTAAACTACTCACTATGCATAATTATCAAATAAGCAAAGCAAAATATTTTATACTAAGCTACACTAATTAATTAAAAAATGATAGGAAATTGAACCTAATTGAAGAGCCCCAAATAAACGAAAACCATCCGATTTAATTAGCTAAAGAAAATATTCAAATTCTATCTAGCTTATTAAACTCGTAAGCTCCGCACCTCATGAGTTGACTGGTACCAAAAACGCAAAACAAACACAAAACGTTATTTAAAAACAGTTACAACAATTCAAATTGCAAGTTCTAATTTACTCCTATTCTAACGAGACAAAGCCCAAATGATTAATTTTAAAAGACAAAAACGAAAAGCCTAATTCCCGACCCAAGAGATTCTACAAACCAACGTGGCCTAAATTCGCATACTAAGACCCGAATAGCTCAATTGTTATAGATCCCATAACCTAGACAGAACTTAACTAATGGTGAAAATAAACAAACTATAATCTAAAAAAACTTAGACATATTCAATAAGCAAACTCCAAAAAAGGACCACACAGAAACCCTTTTAATCTTAAACAATGTATTTCCAAAACTTATAATCGAAACAACAGTCACTTAAAACATAAACTACCCAATAACTTTAAAATAAGTGAATCGAATAAGCTCTTAGAAAGCTTCTTAGATTTCTAAATGAAAACAACTAAACCCGAAAATAAGCAAATGCTTATTTCGACTTGATATAAGTTCAAAACCAAACCGTAAAAGCTATGAAAAGCTTATACAATGAAGTGATAATAAGCTATAAGAAATTCTTAATCGAAATAAAGTCTCAAAAAAAACTATTTTAGAGACTTTAATTTGAATCGAAACTTATAAAATAAATAAAGATGATAACGAATAAGCTTTGTAGGCTTATTCGATCTACACTCCTTTCTCATATAAGCTGCGAAAATAAAGCCAAACAAATCTTAAAATAACAGGGCCCCTTTTATAATTGCCATCAAGAGCTCGAAATAGAAGAAAATAATCCACGAGTAATAGCACTTTCCAAGCACACCAATAATATTAACGATAGAAGATCTTTGATACATAAACTAAAAGGTAAGCTTGGAAAACAGCCATTAACATTTAAGCATTGAATATGCAACTGCTTAACTCCAATTCAGCTAAAACGATAAGAAATAAGCTAAACTAATCCTAAATCTACACTAAACTAATTTTTCTAACCTAAAACCTACCAAGTTCAAATTGAGGGGAGCGTTTTTGGTTTATTAGGGTAGGTGAGAGGTAAATTAGTAAAAATAATTCCAAACCATTTGGGAAATAAAGTAGCCAATCATATGTGTCCTACATTTGGCGTTGCCTCGATCGCCAAAATTTTTGCAAACCAACAATTGAATGGCACGTGTCTTTTATTTTAGGTTATGCTTACATCTGTACGCTTCATTTAGGATCGGTCCTATTTCATTTTGCAAAAATGACTGAAATTGTGAGTTGCACAAATAGGCTCCCCGCAATGGCTACTTCTTCTATTCGTCCTCATCCAATCACCTAGTGGAGCCTCACGTGACTTATTTCTATTTAATTTCAAGAGCACAAGATCTGATGTCACTTACTACAAAATAACAGATTTTATACATTATGTATTGGGTTTGAAATGGGCTTATACTCATTTGGGCTGGTCCGCCCCGTTAAGTGGTTACGGGCTGGTCCAATATAGATCCATAGGTGTGCACCGGTTGGACTTGTTTCCCCTCATTCACTTTTCCAATGGCATGGTTCGATAGTACTTATATAATATGACTTTAGTATTGATTCATTAATAATTAACACTCATGATTCAAACAAACCATAAATTCCTCTTTTTTTTTTTTGTCATTGCTTCAAAACCATATTTTTTTTATTTTATACTGCATAAGTACGGAGACATAAAAATACCAACATACATATATCAAGATAATTAAGATATTATAGTAATTTTAGTCCCATCAACCACGAGTAGATATACCCCCACGGGAAACACCAAATTAGAGTTATATAATGTGCCCAGCCTTCTACTACGCTGACACCAATGGCTTACCGTCCAGCTTTTCACAACAACATAATCGTGTAATAGGTGTTAGATAAGAAATGCCAGGCCGGACGGTTTTTTTGAACCCGGCAACCCCCAAAACACTAATACGAGCATAAGTAAAGCACATATATGGATGAAACAAGCTCCCCTCGTATGGTATGACAAGTTACTTCGTTCCTGATATCCCAATACTTCTCCACAAGGGCTCAGTGGTAATCCTACCTATGTTCATACGTAAGGAAGCCAAGGATTATTGCTGGTACACGTAAATGTCATGATAAAATCATTAGCTTGCCAATTACACCTGAGCGATAAGTGACACCTAAATTACAAAATCCATAGTTTCATCGAGTCTATAAATGATGATCAAAGAAGGCAAAACTCTCATAATTTCAGAAGGACTTACATCAATTTTCAACATACCCTTACGAGTCATCTTTATACACCCCGTACACCATTCTTGCCCTTGTAGATCCCTTTAAAGAAATACGAAATAGACTCTTGTGAACCCATTGTAGAACACCCATCGGGTGGAGAAATGCCCAATTGGAAATAGGATAAAACAGATAGAAGTTAGTTGATCCGGTCCCACATCGTGGCATGATATGGCACCCTCCATTATCACACCAGCCATTATTACCTGACCTACAATTTGCTATAACCCTGTTTTGACCCGGTATCAGCTAGGCCTACCAGAAAACCCATACAGTGCGGTCAAAAATGACAATATATGGTATCTGAATAAGGTACTCGTACGAAATCGGGGACTAAGGTATGCCGAAGGATTCTTACATTGCACTAGACAAATTTGCAATGCGGATCATTCCTGGGAAGTCAAGATACACGCCGTAAGCACATCAGTTAGATCTGCATGTACTAATGTATATAGACTTGATACATTGACATAACACAAGGCATGCAAAAGCTGCGGCAATCCAGTATAGACCTGAGAATAATATTGCTATTATCGGGAATGTATAGTCACAAATTCTTTTGGATGAGAGTCACAGCTAAGATACCGACTATGGCCTTGGATTTAATAAATTCCCAATGTACTGTGATAAACAAAAGCGCTATTGCCTTAAGCTGCAACAAAGTTCAACATTCCAGTCGAAGCATATAGATATCCAAAAAAAAAAAAATTTTTATTTTTTCACTTTATCAAGGAGCATGTTAAAATGGGCGATATGAACATTTACTTTGTCAATACGGAGTATCAACTAGCGGACATCTTCACAAAAGCCCTTGAAAGAGAAAGAATTGAATTTCTTATCAACAAGCTGGGAATGCGGAGTTTTACGCCGGAGACTCTGAAACAATTGGCAGATGAAGTTGATGAATAGTGGTGGTACCTATTCAAATATCCTGTAACATATGTATATATATTAAAACCATAAAAACCAAAAAGATTTTTCATTTTTCAGGAAAGTTTTATAAAAACAAAATACGAAAATATAAAAAATTTAAAACCAAAGAAAAATTAAAAAATGAGAAAAATATAAAAAGAGGTAATAATGGCATGTCTTCTGAAAATCAATAACATTTACGGTCTTAGAAATGTCATTCAATAATGATACGAGGCTGTAAATGAAGTTCGAGCAGGAGTTCCAAATGTTTTCAAAACATGACCATGCAAAGGCTTATGATTACTTTGCATCACAATCCGTGCTTCCTATATTCCATATGTGTACGTGTCAGTGCGCTTATGAGTAAAAATAAGAGAAATCTTATTTGCTATGGTGTTTGTTTCTTAAAATTAAAACATTGCTTCATCAGAAAATACTTTTCAAAGACATTTAACCAACTCAAACAACGACTATAGCTCTTTAACTAGAAAACGGGTCATTGTTTGAGGGGGAGAAAATGTCAAATATCTTCTTTATAATAATGATGGGATTAATGAGATCAAGGTTTTAAAAAATAATGGAATATCATATGTAAGGATAAAGTTAATTAAAGTTTTAGACTTATTGTGTGCCTTATAAGATATTTGTTTAAGCCCTTAGGGAGTAAGTGTGCAAATACAAGTTTTTTAGGAATGCTAGGTAAAAACATTAGGGACTATTTGTGCCATTGTTAAACCTTTATTGCCTTATAAAACTTAAGAGTGAAAAATAAACAAAATAAGAAACTTGAGGGGTCAAATGTGTCAAAAACGAAAAACGTTTTATAACATCACTCTTCCCCCCGTCTCTTTACACACACCAACACACATACTTGGAAATTTTTCCCTCCCACACACACATTCAAATCGCCATCTTGTGTTCTCCTTTTTCAGTCGTTAACAAGCTTAAGGTATATCTAATAATTTGTTCTACACTTCCTAAACATCACATACCTTGAAGGAATTGCGATTTCATCCATTTTTGAACTCGAAAACCCTAATTTTTGAATTAGGGTTTCTCAAAATCCAGAAAAGTGAATAAATCATTCAAATTGAAATGAGGGGCTTTGATTCTATTGGAGTGTAAAACACTTGGTTAAAATAGTTTTATGTGTAGTTAACATAGGAATGAGATATGGTTGAATACGTGGTCGAAAATTAGGGTTTATAAGAAATATTGTAAAAAGTTTATGGGTTTTATGTTATGGAGCTTAATACCACTTTCTTAAAATGTTTTGTATGTCCTATAACACCATTTGATTTATTGTTCTATAGAGATTGTATATGCTAAAGTGTTAAAAAGTTGTTCGTTTTTGTTCTTTATTGTTGTGTATCTGGTTTGAAGTTGTTCTGAATACTATACTCTTGCTAAGATTGCTATACAAACATGTCTAAATGCTTCAAAATATCTTAAGTATGCAAGTTTCACATGAACCGAACAACTTGTTGTACTTAGGAACCGAACAACTGAGTACATTAAGGAACCGAACAACTATAGCTATTAGGAACCGAACAACTTAGCTGTTAGCAGGAACCGAACAACATAGTTAGTACTAGTTATGTATTAGTTAATTCAGGTTGTGCAGAATTAGAGTTAGAGTTAGAGATATGCATGAGATATCTTAGGAAAGGATATGCATGATCTCTATACGCGTTTTGTAAAGCCTATTAGGATTTACTTGATGTATAAAAGGAATTCTAGGCATAGTTAGAATATATAGATCAATTGAGATCAATTAGCAGTTATAATCTGTAACCTAGGCAGATTCATGTTATAATATACAACGTGTGTGTTTGATAAAAGATCTCTTGTGTTTTCTTAATACTATTCTTCTTAGCATTGTTGATTAGTTTCCGCATAATCAATAGTGTTCAATCAGTGTTTCATTATTGTTACTTTGGATTTATCTAAAGTAACAAACCCTTTGCAAGCTAAAGGTTCAAAGATCTATTCAGAAGGGATCCAACAACTAGAATGTTTTAAGGAACCGAACAACTTGATTCATTAAGGAACCGAACAACTAGTTTTATTTTAGAAAACGGTTTATCTTTTAAGACCCAAAACACTTAAGATCACATTTCTAATTTAAAGGGAAATTTAAAATCTTAATTAGGGAGTTAATTAAAATTGGTTAATTATACACTCTAAACAAGTTAAGTTAGCTTAAGTTGTAATTTAATTGGATAGATCTTAAAAGGTGCTAAAGTCTTAGAGTGCCTAATCCTTAAGAAATTTTCACATCATGAAACAACTTTATTGCTCACTTAAAAGGTCTTTATAGTGTATTGTATGAAATTAGTTGTACATAAACTATATTGATCATATCTTAGAAGAATAATGGATACCACACAAGCTTAACAAAAGGCGTTGGATGATGCTCTAGTCGCTCCTGATAACCGTCTTAACATTAGGAATTGCAATCTCTGACTAAGCTCCATGCTCAAATCCAAGGAACCTACTCTTCAAGTGTTATTAGATGCTCTCAAACTCACTCCATTCTTCAAAGCATTTGAGATCACTGCTGATGTACTAAAAATCTACAAGCAAGAGTTCTGGGCCACTAACTACATCTATCATTCTTCAATTTGATTCAAGATGAATGGCAAAAGTCATATTATGACTTTGAAAACTTCAGAGACATGCTCTAGATTTGCCCTAAACTCCCAGGCCAGAAATTTGAAGATCCTCCATTTGAAGAGGAAATTATCTCGTTTATTAGAGATCTTGGCCACACTGGAGAGATAAAGGTCTTAACTGATGTCAATGTTAATCACATGCATTAACCATGGATATCATTTGCTGCAATCATCAATAAGTGTCTAAGTGGAAAAACTACTACATTGGAAAGTCTTCGCTTGTCACGTGCTCAAATCCTTTGGGCATGTATCATAACAAGCATGTTGATTATGTCTACCTACTTTGGGAAGACTTGGTGTATCAAGTAGAGAACAAAAACTCAAAGAAGAACAATGCCATATATTATCCACATTTCACCAAAGTCATTGTAGACTAATTCATGACAAAAGATCCATCAATTCCAAGGAGAAACAAGATGTTTTGGCACACTGCCAGGGATGACTCCATGTTCACCACAATAAGAGTTATCTCTAAACATCAAGACACACAAATATATGGTGCAATTCTCCCTTGGCATTTAAAAAACCAAGACATGATTGAGTCAGAAGCCTATAAGACTTACTACGCCTATGCCACTGGTGAGAAAACTCAAAAACCTAAATACGTGACGAAGAAAGCTGATTCTGATACAACTCCTAAGAAGAAGATCAGTTATTGCATCTCTATCTAATGTTTAAAGGATGTTTAAGTACTAGTTGTAAGTGATATAAGCAAGCTATGTCACATCATGTGACTTTTATATAAAATAATATATAATAATTATACTTTTTACTAGTTTTCCAGCAACAATAAAATATAAAAAATTATCATTAATTAATATCATATATTGTATCTCTATCTGATGCTGTAAGAAATTTTAATTACAAGTTCTAAATGTTATAGAGCAAACCATTTCACGTCATGTGAATTTTTTATTTAATAATTATTGAAAATAATACTTTTTTACTATTTTTACATTAGCAATTAGATATAAAAAAATTGTTATTAATAAATATCTGATACCGTATCTTTATATGATGTTTAATTATAATTTTTGAGTGATATATAGCACACTATGTCACATCATATGACTTATATATATTTAATAATAAGTTAAAATCATACTTTTTTACTTGTCTTGTAAGTATAATTTAAATATAAAAAAATAACATTAGTAAATATCAGATATTGTATCTCTATATAATGTTTTAAGAATATTTGGTTACAAGTATTAAATGATATAAATCAAATTATCTCAGGTCATGTGATTGTATATTTACTAATAAGTGAAAATCATACTTTCCACTAGTTTTTCCAGTAGCAATTAAATATAAAAAATTACTAGTATTTAACATAAGATAATGTATATCTCTTAAATGTGTTAACAATGTTTATTTATTAGTTCTAAGTGATATAGAGCAAACTATGTCACATCATGTAACTTTTATACCTAATAATTAGTGAAAATCATACTTTTTACTACTTTTTCAATAGAAATTAAATATAAAAAAATTATAGGTAATTAATATCAAATGTTGTATTTTATCAGATATTTTTTTAGATATTCAAATATAGGTTGTAAGTGATATAAAGCAAAGAAATATAGCTCATGTGAATTTTAAATTTAATAATAAGTGAAAATCGTACCTTTCACTAGTTTTCTAGTAGCAATTACCAGTAGTTACCATAAGATATGTATACTCTTAAATGTTGTTTTGGTATAACAATATTTATTTATTAGTTCTAAAGTGATATAGAGCTAATCTATTGTACATAATGTGACTTTTTATACCTAAATAATAGTGAAATAATCATGAATTTCTTACTTGTTTTCAGAAGAAATTAAATGTAAAAAAATTAAAGGTAATTAATATCAGATATTGTATCTTTATCATATATTTTTAGATATTTAAATATATGTTGTAAGCGATATAGAGCAAAGTAATATAGCTTATGTGACTTTTATATTTAATAATAAGTCAAAATCATACTTTTCACTGATAGCAATTAAACATAAAAAATTATCAGCAATTAATATCAGATATTGCATCTCTATCTAATGCTTAAAGGATCTTTAAGTACTAGTTGTATAGTTGATATAGGCAAGCTAAGTACATATGTGACTTTTTTGTACAATATAATATGTAATGATTATACTTTTTACTGGTTTTCCAATAGCAATAAAATATAAAAAATTATCAATAATTAATGTCATATATTGTATCTCTATTTGATGTTGTACTAATTTTTAATTACAAGTTTTAAATATTATAGAGCAAAATATTTCACATCATGTGAATTTTTATTTAATAATTATTAAAAATCATACTTTTTACTATTTTTTCTATTAGCAATTAGATATAAAAAAATTGTTAATAATAAATATCTGATATCGTATCTTTATATGATGTTTAAGGATGTTTAATTATAAGTTCTAAGTGATATATAGCACACTATGTCACTTCATATGATTTATATATAATTAATAATAAGTTAAAATCATATTTTTTTACTTGTCTTTAATGTATAATTTAAATATGAAAAAATAACATTAGTAAATTTAAAATATTGTATATCTATATAATGTTTTAATAAAATTTGGTTACAAGTTCTATATGATATAAATCATATTATCTTAGGTCATGCGATTTTACATTTACTTATAATTAAAAATCATACTTTCTACTAGTTTTTCCAGTAGCAATTAAATATAAAAGCAATTAAATATAAAAAAGTTACTAGTAGTTAACATAAGATAATGTATATCTCTTAAATGTGTTAACCATGTTTATTTATTAGTTCTAAGTGATATAGAGAAAACTATGTCACATCATGTGACTTTTATACCTTATAATGATTGAAAATCATAATTTTTACTGGTTTTTCAGTAGAAATTAAATATAAAAATATTATAGGTAATTAATATCAGATATTGCATCTCTATCTAATGTTTAAAGGATGTTTAAGTACCAGTTGTAAGTGATGTAGGGCAAGCTATGTCACATCATGTGACTTTTATATAAAATAATATGTAATAATTATACTTTTTACTAGTTTTCTAGCAGCAAAAAAATATAAAAAATTATCAATAATTAATATCATACACTGTATCTCTATCTGATGCTGTAAAAAAATTTAATTACAATTTCTAAATTTTATAGATAAAACTATTTTACGTCATGTGAATTTTTTATTTAATAATTATTGAAAATCATACTTTTTTACTATTTTTTCCATTAGCAATTAGATAAAAAAATTTGTTAATAATTAATATCTGATACCATATCTTTATATGATGTTTAAGGATGTTTAATTATAAGTTCTAAGTGATATATAGCACACTATTTCACATCATATGACTTATATATATTTAATAATAAGTTAAAATCATAATTTTTTATTGTCTTTTAAGTATAATTTAAATATAAAAAAATAACATTAGTAAATATGAGATATTGTATCTCTATATAATGTTTTAATAAAATTTGGTTACAAGTTCTAAATGATATAAATCAAATTATCAATTAATAAGTGAAAATCATACCTTTCATTGGTTTTCTAGTAGCAATTAAACATAAAAAATTATCAACAATTAATATCAGATATTGCATCTCTATCTAATGTTTAAAGGATCTTTAAGTACAAGTTGTAAGTGATATAGGGCAAGCTATCTCACATCATGTGACTTTTATATAAAATAATTATACTTTTTACTGGTTTTCCAGCAGCAATAAAATTTAAAAAATTATCAATAATTAATATCATATATTGTATCTCTATCTGATGCTGTATGAATTTTTAATTACAAGTTCTAAATGCTATAGAGCCAAATATTTTACGCCATATGAATTTTTTATTTAATAATTATTGAAAATCATACTTTCTTACTATATTTTCCATTAGCAATTAGATATAAAAAATTGTTAATAATAAATATCTCATACCGTATCTTTATATGATGTATAAAGATGTTTAATTATAAAATGTAAGTGATATATAGCACACTATGTCATATCATATGACTTATATATATTTAATAATAAGTTAAAATCATACTTTTTTACTTGTCTTTTAAGTATAATTTAAATATAAAAAAATAACATTTGTAAATATCAGATATTGTATATGTGAGTCCAAAACTGAACAGATCTTTGTAGCCTGCTAAGGATGATAGCCAAATTATATAAATACAGATTAACTATATAGAAACACTGACTATGAATACTAATTAAATATGCAGAATCTACACAATAGTATTAAGAAGAACAATGAATAAATTAAACTTTGATTTCTATTAATTTGTTAAAGTGATTACTGATTACTAACTATGAGATATGATTGTATGAGATGTATATTGTATCTCTATGTAATGTTTTAACAATATTTGGTTACAAGTTCTAAATGATATAAATTAAATTATCTCAGGTCATGCGATTTTATATTTTCTAATAAGTGAACATCATACTTTCTACTAGTTTTTCCAGTAGCAATTAAATATAAAAGCAATTAAATATAAAAAATTACCAGTAGTTAACATAAGATAATGTATATCTCTTAAATGTGTTAACAATATTTATTTATTAGTTCTAAGTGATATATAGCAAACTATGTCACATAATGTGACTTTTATACCTAATAATTAGTGAAAATCATACTTTTTACTTGTTTGTCAGTAGAAATTAAATGTAAAAAAATTAAAGGTAATTAATATCAGATATTGTATCTTTATCATATATTTTTTCGATATTTAAATATAGGTTGTAAGTGATATAGGGCAAGCTAAGTCACATCATGTGACTTTTATATAAAATAATATGTAATGATTATACTTTTTACTAGTTTTCCAGCAGCAATAAAATATAAAAAATTATCAATAATTAATGTCATATATTGTATCTCTATTTGATGATGTACTAATTTTTAATTACAAGTTTTGATTGTTATAGAGCAAAATATTTCACGTCATGTGAATTTTTTATTTAATAATTATGGAAAACCATACTTTTTACTATTTTTTCCATTAGCAATTAGATATAAAAAATTGTTAATAATAAATATCTGATACCGTATCTTTATATGATGTTTAAGGATGTTTAATTATAAGTTCTAAGTGATATATAACACACTATGTCACTTCATATGATTTATATATATTTAATAATAAGTTAAAATCATAATTTTTTACTTGTCATTTAAGTATAATTTAATTATAAAAAAATAACATTAGTAAATATGAGATATTGTATTTGTATATAATGTTGTAATAATATTTGGTTACAAGTTCTAAATGATATAAATCAAATTATCTCAGGTCATGCGATTTTATATTTACTAATAATTGAAAATCATACTTTCTACTAGTTTTTCTAGTAGCAATTAAACATAAAAGCAATTAAATATAAAAAAGTTACTAGTAGTTAACATAAGATAAAGTATATCTCTTAAATGTGTTAACAATGTTTATTTATTAGTGCTAAGTGATATAGAGCAAACTATGTCACATCATGTGACTCTTATACATAATAATTAGTGAAAATCATAATTTTTACTGGTTTTCAGCTATTCGAATTAATATAAAAAAAATTTAGGTAATTATTATCAGTATTGTATCTTTATCAGATTTTTTTTGATATTTAAAAATATAGGCTTTAAGTCGAATACGGCAAACGTATATAGCTCGTGTGACTTTTATTATTTAATAATAAGTGAAATCATTACTTTTCTCTGCGTTTTCTTAGTAGCAATTAAACATAAAAAATTATCAGCAATTAATATCAGATATTTCATCTCTAGCTAATGTTTAAAGGATCTTTAAGTACTAGTTGTAAGTGATACATGGCAAGATATGTCACATCATGTGACTTTTATATAAAATAATATGTAATAATTATACTTTTTACTGGTTTTCCAGCAGCAATAAAATTTAAAAAATATCAACATTATATATCATATATTGATATCTTATTGATGCTGTAAGAATTTTTAATTACAAGTTCTAAATGTTATAGAGCAAAATATTTCACGTCATATGAATTTTTTATTTAATAATTATTGAAAATCATACTTTCTTACTATATTTTCCATTAGCAATTAGATATAAAAAAATTGTTAATAATAAATATCTCATACCGTATCTTTATATGATGTTTAAAGATGTTTAATTATAAGTTGTAAGTGATATATAGCACACTATGTCATATCATATGACTTATATATATTTAATAATAAGTTAAAATCATACTTTTTTACTTGTCTTTTAAGTATAATTTAAATATAAAAAAATAACATTTGTAAATATCAGATATTGTATATGTGAGTCCCAAACTGAACAGATCTTTGCAGCCTGCTAAGGGTGATAGCCAAATTGTATAAATACAGATTAACTATATAGAAACACTGACTATGAATACTAATTGTATATGCAGAATCTACACAATAGTATTAAGAAGAACAATGATAACAAAACTTTGAATTTTATTAATCTGTTCAAAGTGATTACAGCTTACTAACTATGAGATATGATTGTATGAGATATTTATTGTATCTTATATAATTTTCTAACATTTTTGGTTAACAAGTCTAAATAATATAAATTAAATTTTTATCCTCAGGTCATGCGTTTTTATATTTACTAAAAAAGTGAAAACTCATACTTGTCTACTAGGTTTTTCCAGTAGCCAATTAAATATAAAGCATTTAAATACAAATTTACCAGTAGTTAACATAAGATAAATGTATTCTCTTAATGTGTTAAACTTTATTTATTTATTAGTTCTAAAGTGTATATCAGAGCAAACAATGTCACATAATGTGATTTTTTATACCTTAATATTATGTGAAATCACACTTTTTACTTGTTTTTCAGTAGAGAAATTAAATTGTAAAGAAATTAGTAATTAGATCAGATATTGTATCTTTATAATTATTTTTTAGATTTTAAATATTGGTTGCTAAGTGTTATAGAGCAAAGTTAATATAGTCATGTGGACTTTTATATTTTAAAATAAGTGATAATGCATACCCTTTCTTTGGTATATGCAATTAAACATAAAAATATTATCAGCATTTCAATATCAGCTATTGCATCTCTATTCTAATGCTTAAGGATCTTTAAATTCTCGGTTGTAAAGTGATTAGGCAAGCTAATAGTAACATCATGTGATTTTTATATTAACTATATGTAATGATTATACTTTATACTGGTTTTCTTTTACAGCAGAATAAAATTATAAAATATTATCAATATTAATTGGGGTCTTATATTGTATCTCTATTTGATGTTGTACTAATTTTTAAATGTTATATAGAAAAATATTTCACGTCATGTGAATTTTTTATTTAATAATTATTGAAAATCATACTTTTTACTATTTTTTCCATTAGCAATTAGATATAAAAAAATTGTTAATATTAAAATATTGTACCGTATCTTTATATGATGTTTAAGGATTTTTAATTATAAGTTCTAAGTGATATATAGCACACTATGTCACTTCATATGATTTATATATATTTAATAATAAGTTAAAATCATAATATTTTACTTGACATTTAATTATAATTTAATTATAAAAAAATAACATTAGTAAATATGAGATATTGTATTTGTATATAATGTTGTAATAATATTTGGTTACAAGTTCTAAATGATATAAATCAAATTATCTCAGGTCATGCGATTTTATATTTACTAATAATTGAAAATCATACTTTCTACTAGTTTTTCTAGTAGCAATTAAACATAAAAGCAATTAAATATAAAAAAGTTACTAGTAGTTAACATAAGATAATGTATATCTCTTAAATGTGTTAACAATGTTTATTTATTAGTGCTAAGGGATATAGAGCAAACTATGTCACATCATGTGACTCTTATACATAATGATTAGTGAAAATCATAATTTTTACTGGTTTTTCAATAGAAATTAAATATAAAAAATTATAGGTAATTAATATCAGATATTGTATCATTATCAGATTTTTTTTGGATATTTAAATATAGGTTTTAAGTGATACAGAGCAAAGTAATATAGCTCATGTGACTTTTATATTTAATAATAAGTGAAAATCATACTTTTCACTGATTTTCTAGTAGCAATTAAACATAAAAAAATATCAGCAATTAATATCAGATATTGCATCTTTATCAATTGTTTAAAGGATCTTTAAGTACCAGTTGTAAGTGATACAGGGCAAGCTATGTCACATCATGTGACTTTTATATAAAATAATATGTAATAATTATACTTTTTACTAGTTTTCCAGCAGCAATAAATTTAAAATCTTTATCAATAAGTAATAGCATATTTGGTATTCCTTTTGTTTATCTGATGCTCGTTAGATCTTTTAATTTCATGTTCTAAATGTTTATAGAAGCAAAAAAATTTCGCGTTCATATGAATTTTTTACCCTTCTAATTTATGAATATCCATACTTTCTTACTTTATTTTCCATTAGCATATTACATATCAAAAATCGTTAATAATAATATCTCATACCGTATCTTTATGCTGATGTTTAAAGATGTTTAAGTATAAGTTTTAAGTGATATATTGCACTCTATATCATATTCTCATATGACTTATATATATTTAATAATAAGTTAAAATCATACTTTTTTAGTTGTCTTTTAAGTATAATTTAAATATAAAAAAATAACATTTGTAAATATCAGATATTGTATATGTGAGTCCCAAACTGAACAGATCTTTGCAGCCTGCTAAGGGTGATAGCCAAATTGTATAAATACAGATTAACTATATAGAAACACTAAGATTTGATACAAATATGTATATGACAGAATTAAACAATAGTATTAAGAAAACAAATGTATAAACTAAACTTTGATTTCTATTAATCTGTTAAAGTGATTACAGATTACTAACTATGAGATATGGTTGTATGAGATGTATATTGTATCTCTATATAATGTTTTAACAATATTTGGTTACAAGTTCTAAATGATATAAATTAAATTATCTCAGGTCATGCGATTTTATATTTACTAATAAGTGAAAATCATACTTTCTACTAGTTTTTCCAGTAGCGATTAAATATAAAAGCAATTAAATATAAAAAAATCACCAGTAGTTAACATAAGATAATGTATATCTCTTAAATGAGTTAACAATATTTATTTATTAGTTCTAAGTGATATAGAGCAAACTATGTCACATAATGTGACTTTTATACCTAATAATTAGTGAAAATCATACTTTTTACTTGTTTTTCAGTTGAAATTAAATGTAAAAAAATTAAAGGTAATTAATATTAGATATTGTATCTTTATCATATATTTTTTAGATATTTAAATACAGGTAGTAAGTGATATAGAGCAAAGTAATATAGCTCATGTGACTTTTATATTTAATAATAAGTGAAAATCATACCTTTCACTCGTAGCAATTAAACATAAAAAATTATCAGCAATTAATATCAGATATTGCATCTCTATCTAATGTTTAAAGGATCTTTAAGTACTAGTTGTAAGTGATATAGGGCAAGCTAAGTCACATCATGTGACTTTTATATAAAATAATATGTATTGATTATACTTTTTACTGGTTTTCCAGCAGTAATAAAATATAAAAAATTATCAATAATTAATGTCATATATTGTATCTCTATCTGATGTTGTACTAATTTTTAATTACAAGTTTTAAATGTCATAGAGCAAAATATTTCATGTCATGTGAATTTTTATTTAATAATTATTGAAAATCATACTTTTTACTATTTTTTCCATTAGCAATTAGATATAAAAAAATTGTTAATAATAAATATCTGACACCGCATCTTTATATGATGTTTAAGGATATTTAATTATAAGTTCTAAGTGATATATAGCACACTATGTCACTTCATATGATTTATATACATTTAATAATAAGTTAAAATCATAATTTTTTACTTGTCATTTAAGTATAATTTAATTATAAAAAAATAACATTAGTAAATATGAGATATTGTATTTGTATATTTTTTTTGGATATTTAAATATAGGTTTTAAGTGATACAGAGCAAAGTAATATAGCTCATGTGACTTTTATATTTACTAATAATTGAAACTCATACTTTCTACTAGTTTTTCTAGTAGCAATTAAACATAAAAGCAATTAAATATAAAAAAGTTACTTGTAGTTAACATAAGATAATGTATATATCTTAAATGTGTTAACAATGTTTATTTATTAGTGCTAAGTGATATAGAGCAAACTATGTCACATCATGTGACTCTTATACATAATAATTAGTGAAAATCATAATTTTTACTGGTTTTTCAGTAGAAATTAAATATAAAAAAATTATAGGTAATTAATATCAGATATTGTATCTTTATCAGATTTTTTTTGGATATTTAAATATAGGTTGTAAGTGATATAGAGCAAAGTAATATAGCTCATGTGACTTTTATATTTAATAATAAGTGAAAATCATACATTTCACTGGTTTTCTAGTAGCATTTAAACATAAAATATTATCAGTAATTAATATCAGATATTGCATCTCTATCTAATGTTTAAATGATCTTTACGTACCAGTTGTAAGTGATATAAAGCAAGCTATGTCACATCATGTGACTTTTATATAAAATAATATGTAATAATTATACTTTTTACTAGTTTTCCAGCAGTAATAAATATAAAAAATTATAAATAATTATAATTATATATTATATCTCTATCTGATGTTGTAAGAATTTTTAATTACAAGTTTTAAATGTTATAGAGCAAAATATTTCACATAATGTGAATTTTTTATTTAAAAATTATTGAAAATCATACTTTTTTACTATTTATTCCATTATCAATTAGATATAAAAAAATTATTAATAATAAATATCTGATATCGTATCTTTATATGATGTTTAAGGATGTTTAATTATAAGTTATAAGTGATATATAGCACACAATGTCATATCATATAACTTATATATTTAATAATAAGTTAAAATCATAATTTTTACTCATCTTTTAAGTATAACTTAAATATAAAATAATAAAATTAGTAAATATGAGATATTGTATTCCTATATAATGTTTTAAGAATATGTTTGGTTACAAGTTATAAATGATATAAATCAAATTATCTCAGGTCATGCGATTTTATATTTACTAATAAGTAAAAATCATACTTTCTACTAGTTTTTCTAGTAGCAATTAAATATAAAAAAGTTACTAGTAGTTAACATAAGATAATGTATATTTCTTAAATGTGTTAACAATATTTATTTATTAGTTTTAAGTTATACTTAAAAGATGAGTAAAAATTATGATTTTAACTTATTATTAAATATATAAGTCTTATGGTATGACATTGTGTGCTATATATCACTTATAACTTATAATTAAACATCCTTAAACATCATATAAAGATACGGTATCAGATATTTATTATTAATAATTTTTTATATCTAATTGCTAATAGAATAAATAGTAAAAAAGTTTGATTTTCAAAAATTTTTAAATAAAAAATTCACATTATGTGAAATATTTTGCTCTATAACATTTAAAACTTGTAATTAAAAATTCTTACAACATCAGATAGAGATATAATATATGATATTAATTATTGATAAATCTTTATACATATTACTGTTAGAAAACTAGTAAAAAGTATAATTATCACATATTATTTTATATAAAAGTCACATGATGTGACATAGCTTGCCTTATATCACTTACAATTGGTACGTAAAGATCCTTTAAAAATTAGATAGAGATACAATATCTGATATTAATTACTAATAATTTTTTATGTTTAATTGCTACTAGAAACCAAGTGAAATGTATGATTTTCACTTATTATTAAATATAAAAGTCACATGAGCTATATTACTTTGCTCTATATCACTTACAACCTATATTTAAATATCCAAAAAAAATCTGATAAAGATACAATATCTGATATTAATTACCTATAATTTTTTTATATTTAATATCTACTAAAAAACTAGTAAAAATTATGATTTTCACTAGTTATTAGGTATAAAAGTCACATGATGTGACATAATTTGCTCTATATCACTTAGAAGAAATAAATAAACATTGTTAACACAATTAAGAGATATACAATATCTTATGTTTACTACTAGTAATTTTTTTATATTTAATTGCTTTTATATTTAATTGCTACTGAAAAAACTAGTAGAAAGTACGATTTTCACTTATTAGTAAATATAAAATCACATGACCTGAGATAATTTGATTTATATCATTTAGAACTTGTAACCATATATTCTTAATATCATTATATAGAGATACAATATCTGATATTTACTAATGTTATTTTTTTATATTTAAATTATACTGCACTTGGCTGGGCGACACTGACACTGAGAGACGAAAGCTAGGGGAGCGAATGGGAGGATACGGTATCAGATATTTATTATTAATAATTTTTATATCTAATTGCTAATGGAATAAATAGTAAAAAAGTATGATTTACAATGATTTTTAAATAAAAAATTCACATTATGTGAAATATTTTGCTCTATAACATTTAAAACTTGTAATTAAAAATTCTAACAACATCAGATAGAGATATAATATATGATATTAATTATTGATAATTTTTTATACTTATTACTGCTAGAAAACTAGTAAAAAGTATAATTATTACATATTATTTTATATAAAGGTCACATGATGTGACATAGCTTGCCTTATATCACTTACAACTGGTACGTAAAGATCCTTTAAACATTAGATAGAGATGCAATATCTGATATTAATTACTGATAATTTTTTATGTTTAATTGCTACTAGAAAACCAGTGAAATGTATGATTTTCACTTATTATTAAATATAAAAGTCACATAAGCTATATTACTTTGCTCTATATCACTTACAACCTATATTTAAATATCCAAACAATATCTGATAAAGATACAATATCTGATATTAATTACCTATAATTTTTTTATATTTAATTTCTACTAAAAAACTAGTAAAAATTATGATTTTAACTCATTATTAGGTATAAAAGTCACATGATGTGACATAGTTTGCTCTATATCACTTAGAACTAATAAATAAACATTGTTAAACCAGTTACAGAGATACATATCTTTATGTTTATATAGTAATTTTTTTTATTATTTTATGCTTTATATTTAATTGCTACTGGAAAAACTAGTAGAAAGTATGATTTTCACTTATTAGTAAATATAAAATTGCATGACCTGAGATGATTTAATTTATATCATTTAGAACTTGTAACCAAATATTCTTAATATCATTATATAGAGATACAATAATTGATATTTACTAATGTTTAGTTTTATATTTCAAATTTACTTAAAGAAAGTAAAAAATGTAAGATTTTAACTTATTATTAAATATATATATATTATATATATATATATATTATAATATTATATATATATATATATTGGATATATTACTATGTATGTAGAATTATAAGTCATATGATGTGACATAGTGTGCTATATATCACTTATAACTTATAATTAAACATCCTTAAACATCATATAAAGATACGGTATCAAAATATTTATTATTAACATTTTTTATATCTACTTGCTAATGGAAAAAATAGTAAAACGGTAAATTTTAACGAATTAGTAAATAAAAAATTTTCACATGAGTGAAATAGTTTGCGCTATGGACTTTAGAACTTGTAATAAAATTCTTACAAACATCAGCTAGAGATACAATATATGAGATTTAATATTGGATAAATTTTATATTTTATTGTTGCTGGAAAACCAGTAAAAGTATATATTTTAATAGTATTTTCTATAAAAGTCAATGATGTGACATAGATTGCCCTATATTGATTACGTACTAATATTTTTTTATGTTTAATTGGCTACTAGAAAAATAGTGAAAGGTTGATTTTTCACTTCTTATTAATATAAAAAGTCTATGAGCTATATTACTTTGCTCTATACACTTATAACCTATATTTAAATATCACAAACTATTTGGCTAAAGCTAATTATCTAATATTAATTACCTATAATTTTTTAATATTTAATTTCTCTAATGAAAAGTACAAGTAAAAAGTATGTTTTCGCTAATTATTAGGTTTAAATGTCACATGATGTGAAAGTTTGCTCTATACACTTAGAACTAATAAGTAAAACATTGTTAACAAATTAAGAAGATATACATTATTCAGTTGTTAACTACTAGTACTCGTTTACTATATTTTATTATACTAGAAAAATAGTAGGACAGAATGATTTTTACTTATTAGTTAATATAAATTCGATGCAAGAGATCATTTGATTTATATTCATTAGAACGTGTAACCAAATATTCATAAAAATTTATCGAGATACAATTTTTTTATTTTTACTAATGTTATTTTTTTTAGAATTAAATATATATTAAAAGACAAGTAAAAAAAGTATGATTTTAAACATATTATTAATTATTATTAATTCATATGATGAGACATAGTGTGTTATAGTGATCACTTACAACTTATATTAAACTCTGTGAATCATATAAAAGATACGGTATTAGATATTTATTATAACAATTGTTTTTATATTAATTGTTAATAGAAAAAATAGTTAAAAAAGTATGAATTTCAATAATTATTAATACACAAAATTCACATGACGTGAAAATAGTTTGCTCTCTAACATTTAGCACTTGTAATTAAAAATCTTACACATAGATAGAGGTACAATATATGAATATTATTTATCGTAACTTTTTTTATAGTTTTATTGCTGTGGAAACCTAGGAAAAAAGTATAATTATTACATAATTATTTATATAAAAGTCACATCATGTGACATAGCTTGCCCTATATCACTTACAACTGGTACTTAAAGATCCTTTAAACATTAGATAGAGATGATTTTTTTAATATAAGTCATATGACGTGAGATAGTTTGCTTTATATCATAGCCTTAAAACCATTTGAAAAACATCGATCGAGATGCATTGTGATATAAATCAAAACATTTAGTACCTTGACGGTTTTACTTTGAAAATTTCTCCCCCTACATATATGCATCAATATTCGAAAATGTTTAGCACATATGAGGAAGAAGTGGCACACGAGGTCATTCGATCACTTTTTTAAAGTTATATATTTATAAACACATTTTCTCCCTATCAAAACTGTTAACATCTTTTCCATATTTTGATTATTAATGATTTAAAATAAAAAATGCATTGGGGAGCAAAATGTTTTGCATTATTAACAAGTCGTATTTATGGAACTTTTTAATGCTTCCCCCTCAAATTATGAGGTATAATATGGTGTTTGAGTACGTTAATTTGAAAAAAATTGAATTTACTAAGAAATTCTTGAAAATTCGTACTCAAACACGATATTTGCCTAATACTATTAGTCTACACTATTTATTCACATATTTATAAGTTTTACTATATACGAGAGAATGACCTGAAATGACATAGGACAAAACATGACAAAGTCATATTGTTCATTCCAGTAGCCTGAGGTCTTCCCTATATTCTCTACCACCAACGAATTTCTCCAAATTCCATATTAACCTTCTCTTATATAGCCGCCTATCAATCTTCTTGATCATGGTGCGAGACCTTATCCTGTCTTGTTCACTGCATCTTCTCTTTGGAAAGTACTCTATCCTCAGGTTTGAAGCAATATCATGAAGAACTATTCTGACAGATGTGAGCGTCCGATCACAGAACTTGTATAATTCATCGGAGCGCATCAATCTGTTTCTTTGGTACTTGTCTTGATAGATGATTCTTTAAGGATTATTGTATGCAATGTATGGGGTCATGTCAGAGAAGTCAGATCTGAAAGTCTTAGGACTGGTGATATTCAGCTTCTTCTGGTAGT
Organism: Tanacetum coccineum; assembly: GCA_026074375.1. NCBI lineage: Eukaryota > Viridiplantae > Streptophyta > Magnoliopsida > Asterales > Asteraceae > Tanacetum > Tanacetum coccineum. The sequence goes on along the minus strand of BQNB010000921.1, from coordinate 54,206 downwards.
TTTCGAATCCTAGTTGAAGATCTTCCACCCGCTTCTGATCGACAACACGTCTGGTGAACATCCGTAATGCCACATTTAAGTCGAAGATGACATCTCTTTCAAGATTTGAGATTTACTTTGGAACCAAGAGAAGTAGCTTATCTTTAATATCTTACAGATTAAGGTTTACGAAGTCACCTTCCTTGAACTTGTGAAGTGTCCGGTCTTCTCATCGAACTTCAATCTCTTCCAAATACCCGTAATCATACCACTTCATAACTTTAACATGGGTTACTTCAATGATTCTTTTTTTTTTTTTTTTTTTATTTTTTTTTTTTTTTTTTTTTTTGTTTTTTTATTTTTCTGGAGAACACATCATGTTTGGACACCCTGTGACTTGCGAATCCAATGCAAGATCTAATATTAGTTACTGATAATTTTTATATTTAATTGCTAATAGAAAACCAGTGATAGGTAAAAAAAATTCACTTATTATTAAATATAAAAGTCACATGAGCTCTATTACTTTGCTCTATATCACTTACAACTATATTTATATCCAAAAAATATCTTGATAGATAAACAATCTTTGATATGAATTAACATATAATGTCTTTCTACTTACTTCTGATTAAAAATCCAGTTAAAAAGTATGATTTTCACTAATTTAATTAGGTATACAAAGGTCACATGATGGACCTGTTTGCTTATATCCTTAGAACTAATAAATAAACATTGTTAACAGATTTAAGAGATATACATTATCTTATGTTAACTACTAGTAATTTTATATATTTAATTGCTTTTATATTTAATTGCTACTAGATTAACTAGTCAAAAGTATGATTTTCACTTATTAGTAAATATAAAATCATATGAACACGAGATAATTGATTTATATCATTTAGAAACTTTGTACCAAATATTCTTGAAACAAAATATAGAGATAAAATATCTGATATTTACTAATGTTATTTTTTATATTTAAATTTTACTTAAAAGACAAGTAAAAAGTATGATTTTAACTTATTATTAAATATATATAAGTCATATGATGTGACATAGTGTGCTATATATCACTTACAACTTAAAACTAAACATCCTTAAACATCATATAAAGATACGGTATCAGATATTTATTATTAACAATTTTTTATATCTAATTGCTAATGGAAAAAATAGTAAAAAGTATGATTTTCAATAATTATTAAATAAAAACTTCAAATGACGTTAAATAGTTTGCTTTATAACATTTAGAACTTGTAATTATAAATTCTTACAACATCAGATAGAGATTCAATATATGATATTAATTATTGATAATTTTTTATATTTTATTGCTGCTGGAAAACCAGTAAAAAGTATAATTATTACAAATTATTTTATATATAAGTCACATAATGTAACATAGCTTGCCCTATATCACTTACAAATGGTACTTAAAGATCATTTAAACATTAGATTGAGATGCAATATCTGATATTTATTACTTAATTGACCGCGGCTGATGCAATTTAAGCTGATTGTGATGTCAAGGCTACAAATAACATTTTCCAAGGTTTACCTACTAAAATCTATGCACTTGTTAGCCATCATAAAGTCGCCAAGGATATTTGGGAAATAATTCAACTTCTCATGCAAGGAACTTCCTTAACAAAGCAAGAACGAGAGTGTGAAGTATATGATCAATTTGATAAGTTTGCTTATAAGAAGGGAGAAACACTACGTGACTTTTACTTGAGATTTTCACTACTACTCAATGACTTGAACATCTACAACGTGAAACTAGAACAATTTCAAGTAAACACCACGTTTTTGAACACTCTTCCTCCTGAGTGAAGCAAATTTATGACTGATGTCAAACTGGTTCGAGATTTTCACACAACTAATATTGATCAGATTTATGCTTACTTGGAACAACACGAATTTCATGTGAATGACTGTCGTTTTATGCATGAACGCACTCAGATCCGGCTGCTTTTGGTTGCAACCCATCAGATGACCCAGTCTCCTTATCTAACTCATCAGAACTCATTTCAGAACTCTTAATTTCAACCACAAGTGTCACCATATCAATCTTAATAGTATGGATCACCTTATCATCTCACCATTACTCAACCAATCAACCATCTATACCTCTTTCAATCACATATACATCCAATCATTATCAATCCTCTGTTCACCATAATGTTTATTCTCCACAACCATTAGTCACTCAATTGGAATATGCTCCCACATTTCATTAACAGCAACAACCTGAATTTTCCCCACAAGACTTAGCTCTAAACATTCCAGTGTTTAAGTATGGTAGCGACCCCATTAATGCCATTAATCATATGATGTCATTTTTGACATCTGTCGTCACCTCTCGCTTTGCTACTACCAACAACCAGCTAAGGAATTCGTCAAAGCCCAGACAACAAGCTACCATCAATGATGAAAGACTAAATTTACAACCAGTTCAGGGGAGACAAGTTTCTTTTGCTTTGTGTACTACTAGGACCTACACTCCAGGAACAAGTGGAAGCAATTCTAGGAAACGGAGGGCTGTTATCTGTTACAACTACAAAGGGGAAGGGCACATGTACACGCAATGCACTAAACCTAAATGAAAAAGGGATGATTCATGGTTTAAGGATAAAGTGTTGTTGGTACAAGCTCAAGCAAATGGTCAAGTTCTACATGAGGAGGAGCTAGTGTTACTGGCAGATCCAGGAGTTCTAGAATTTCAAAACACCCAAACTATCATTACTCACAATGCTGCTTATCAATCCGATGATCTGGATGCATATGACTCTGATTGTGATGAACTCAACACTGCCCAAGTTGCTCTCATGGCAAATTTGTCTCATTTTGGTTCAAATGCTCTTGCTGAGGTACATAATCTGGATAATGTTAATAATATAACAAATCAAGATGTGCAGGTGATGCCATCTTCTGAACAGTCTAGTGTTGTGAATCATTTAGAGACTGAAATAAACAGTGATAGTAATATCATTCCTTATTCTTAGTATTTGCAAGAAACGCAACAGACAACTATTTAGAATTCTATTTCCTTTGCACAACAAGATGTACTAATCTTATATGTGATTGAACAACCGAAAACCTAAGTACTTAACTACACTCAGATTAATCTGAACAATAAAAGTATCAATGATACCTTAACTACTGAGCTTGAAAGATATAAAGAACAAATAAAAGTGTTGAAAGAAGGACAAAATGTTGAAATAACGAGTAAAGATAAGTTTTCAGATTCACATGAACAGAATGCCAAGATTGATTATCTTAAACAAACTTTTTCTGAACAATTACAAGAAAAAGAATCATTGATGAAAACTGTTACAGTTCTCAAAAATGATTTTAAGAAAGAAGAATCTAGAAATATTGATAGAGAAATTGCTTTAGAAAACAGGATCAAACATCTTGATAATATTGTTTATAAAGGAGATCAATCAGCGCAAACTGTTCATATGTTGACAAAACCAAATTTATGATAGTAATGTCATTCCGAATACTTATAATATTGAGATTCCTGATTCTGAAGAGACTCTAATGCTTGCTGAAGAGAGTCGTTCTAAAATGCTTTTAAAACAACAAGATCCAATGGTTTTAGAAAATATAGTTAATACTAAACCAGTTGATTATGCTACTCTTAACAAAATTTCTCAAGATTTTGAACAACGATTTGTTCTACAAACTGAATTATCTATTTAACAAGCCTTTTAGACTTAGAATTCATTGAATTATTCAGACCATAGTCCTTCTTGTACACCCACCAAAGTAGAGATTCCAAAAAAACTTCCTAAATTAAGTATGGTAAATACGAGTTTGAAGAAACTTAAATACCATCTTACTGGCTTTGAAAAGG
>BQNB010000921.1:0-47632 GCA_026074375.1 Tanacetum coccineum | reverse complement strand
CGATTGTTTCTTCATTAACAAACCATCACTTTAAGTACACATTTCTATAACCTCACCGGAAGAGCTAAGGGTCCGTTTGGTTTGAAGATAGGTTTAGGATTTGAATTTGGATTTGGATTTAAATTTGAATTTAGATTTGGATTTGGATTTTAAGTAAGAGAGAGAAAATATATTATAAAATAAATAAAGTATTATTTTATTAAAATAATATAGAAATTTAGAATGAATAAATAATATAATAAAAATATTATCCACTGATATATAATAAAAGATCTAAGATAAGGTAATAAACAAATATATGTTACACATTTTTCAAGAATTCTTTACCTTTTCTTAAAAAACCCACCGAATATTTTGGATTGATGAAATACCTCATTTAAGGGCATGAAGCCCAGTCATCGGTCCCACAAATATATACCAAACGTCAGATTTGAGTCCAAAATCCCAAATCCAAATGCAAAACCCACAAACCAAACTCACCCTAAATTTAAGCAATTAATCATGAAAAATATACTTGTTTTTTAGAAAGGCAACACTAACATAGAACCAAAGCAAAAACAAAGTTACTCATACAATACAAGGCATCCTCCACAAATAATCAAGCTAATTAAAAGTGAGAGGGACCCAAAGAAAAGAAAACAAGTACATCACATGGCACCTAGTGACCCAAAACCGAATATAGCAAAATGAAACAAGGACAAGACAATAAACTACAAGACATAAATCCCACAAGACAAAACTAAAGCCAAAATTAACCAAATGGATACCAGGCCCACAAAAGTGAAAACTTCCATGAACCTGGGACCCTCCCAGAAGACCAAAAAATACATTGCAGCAAAAAAAAAACTTTTGAAACATTTGGACAATCGCTGACCACGTGCATCAGACAACAGACCAAAGGAAAGCTGAAATTTGATAAAGAAAAAGAACTCTCTAGGTCATTGCATTATAATTTATAGTTTGGGCCCGGATACAATGCAAGTAAATCACTACAAGAAAAAGGAGAACGGGCGATGATATGTCGCCGGGGAAAACCCACTAAACGACAAAAAGATATTCGACGTGGCACTATTTTTGTTAGATTTTTGTCAAATTTTGACTAAAAGTTTTCCCATGGACATGTCGCCGGGGAAACTTTCATCAGACTTTGCCCAAAAATGCTACGAAAATTCTTAGCGGCAAAGTTCTCGCTCTATTTTCCGCAGCGACATGTCGCCGGGAAAAATGTTGTCCAAAGTGTTGACCGTGGTTAACCAAAGTCATTAGTTAATGACTTTGGGGGTGGCGTGGCTAAAAGTATGTCGCCGGGGAAGAGTTTAAACGTTTGTTGACTTTTGTTGACTAAAGTAAATAGTTGTTGACGAAAGTATCCCGACGACATGTCACCGGGGAATCTTTTTATAATTTTTTTTTGAAAGGCTCTTTTTTATAATTATTATTTTTACTCATTTATATATTTATTATTTATAAAATATATAATAATTATTTATAATTATATATTTTTATAAATTTTTATTACATAAATACTAATAAAAAATGCATTTCGGTTTCTCGGTTCGATCCGGTCGGTCCGTTTTCTCGGTTCGATCCGATTTTTCGGTTCGTTTAATTAAACTTGTCATTTCTGAACTTTCCAGTTGAACATGATATTGTATACTTTTTCAGGCTGCACATTCATCAAGTAACACAAAAATAAACATTCATTTAGCATCTCATATACAACGATAGCATATCGACTCATTCGTTGAACATCTCATGTATAACGATACCATCTCGACTCATCCGTTGAACATCTCATGTATAACGATAACATCTCGACTCCACCGTTGAACATCTCACGTACAACGATAGCATCTTGACACCTCTGTGATGTACAACGAAAACATCTCGACTCCTCTGTTGAAAATCTCATGTATAACGATAGCATCTCGACTCATCCGTTGAAAATCTCATGTACAACGATAGTATCTCAACTCATCCGTTGAACATCTCATGTATAACGATAGTATCTCGACTCATCCGTTGAACATTTCATGTACAACGATAGCATCTCGACTCCTCCATTGAACATCTCATGTACAACGATAACATCTCGACTCATCCGTTGAACATCTCATGTATAACGATAGCATCTCGACTCATCCGTTGAACATCTCACGTACAACGATAGTATCTCGACTCATCCATTGAACATCTCATGTATAACGATAGCATCTCGACTCATCCGTTGAATATTTCATGTACAACGATAGCATCTCCACTCATCCGTTGAACATCTCATGTATAAAACTAACATCTCGACTCATCCGTTGCAGACTCTGCATTTCTTGAAGGTCCCGGAGAATAGCTTGGAGATGTTGAAGGTCCTGGAGAATAACTTGAAGTCGTTGAAGGTCCTAGAGAATAACTTGGAGTCGTTGAAGCTCCAGGAGAACCGACTCGTTCATCTTTCCATAAAAAAATTCACATCCAAAATAATTTTTCCGAGGCTGTTAAAGAGTAAAGAAAACAATTTTTAGCATCTCGACTCCTCCGTTGAACATCTCATGTACAACAATAGCATATCGACTCATCCGTTGAACATCTCATGTACAATGATACCATCTCGACTCCTCCGTTGAACATCTCATATACAACGACAGTATCTCGACTCATCCGCTGAACATCTCATGTATAACGATAGCATCTCGACTCATCCGTTGAACATTTAATGTACAACGATAGCATCTCGACTCATCCGTTGAACATCTCATGTATAACGATAGCATCTCGACTCATCCGTTGCACACTTTGCATTTCTTGAAGGTCCCAGAGAATAGCTTGGAGGTGTTGAAGGTCATGGAGAATAAATTTGACTTGTTGAAGGTCCTGGAGAATAACTTGAAGTTGTTGAAGGTCCTGGAGAATAACTTGGAGTCGTTGAAACTCTAGGAGAACCGACTAGTAGACGGACTCATTCCTCTTTCCATAAAAAATTCTCATCCAAAATAATTTTCCCGGTGCTATTAAAGAGTAAAGAAAACAATTTTTAGCATCTCGACTTGTCCGTTGAACATCTCATGTATAACGATAGCATCTCGACTCATCCGTTGAACATCTCATGTACAACGATATCATCTCGACTCCTCTGTTTAACATCTCGTGTACAACGATATCATATCGACACCTCCCTTTAACATCTCGTGTACAATGATAACATCTCGACTCCTCCGTTGAACATCTCATGTATATCAATATCATTTCGACTCCTCTGTTTAACATCTCGTATAGAACGATACCATCTCAACTCCTCCGTTGAACATCTCATGTATAACGACACCATCTCGATTCATCTGTTTAAGCTCTCATGTACAACGATACCATCTTGACTCATCCATTGAACATCTCATGTACAACGATATCATATCGACTCCTGTGTTTAACATCGCGTGTAGAACGATACAATCTCGACTCCTTCGTGGAACATCTCATGTAGAACGATACCATCTCTACTCCTCCGTTGAACATCTTATGTATAATGATAGCATCTCTACTCCTCCGTTAAACATCTCATGTATAACGATACCATCTCGACTTCTCTGTTGAACATCTCATGTATAACGATAGCATCTCGACTCATCCGTTGAACATCTAATGTATAACGATTCCATCTCGACTCCTCCGTTGAACATCTCATGTATAACGACACCATCTCGACTCCTCCCTTGAACATCTCATGTACAACGATACCATCTTGACTCATCCGTTGAAAATCTCATGTACAACGATGGCATCTCGACTCCTCCGTTGAACATCTAATGTATAACGATACCATCTCGACTCCTCTGTTGAACATATCATGTATAACGATAACATCTCGACTCCTCCGTTGAACATCTAATGTATAACGATACAATCTCGACTTATCCGTTGAACATCTAATGTATAAAGATACAATCTCGACTCATCCGTTGAACATCTAATGTACAAAGATACAATCTCGACTCATCCGTTGAACATCTCATGTATAATGATAACATCTCGACTCCATAGTTGAACATCTCATGTACAACGATAGCATCTCGAATCCTCCGTTGAACATCTCATGTATAACGATATCATCTCAACTCCTCCGTTGAACATCTAATGAGAACGACTGTAGTAAACAAATGACTCAAACTTTTAATTTATGGGCGTACGACTTTTAAGGATCTACAATATTTATGTAAAATGATGCATGTTAAACGTTCATCGTAACACTATAATCGAAAACGACTATAACATTTTCATTTAATACATAATTTTTTTTATATATAAATCAAAATATCAAAATACATTTAGTCAAAATATAACATTTTAATTTATTTTTTAATATATAAATCAAAGTATGACATTTTCATTTAATGCATAATTACTTTTATTCACGACCCAAAAGTATAAATTTTCGTCAAAAGTCAAAATTTCCCTCTAAAATATTGATGAAAGACCAGATCTATCTTCATTCACCACTCTCAGCTGCATACCACCATCTTCGTTGCACCACTTCCGTCAACCACAATCCATCTTTCTACCCAGCTGCATACATTTAAAGTTGTTTTGATTTATTAAATATTTGATATTTAATAATTTTGTGAAATTAGTTTATGATATTTTATGTAATGATTGTGAAATTAGCTTTATGATAATTTTGTGAAATTAGTTTTAAAGTGTGTAGGGTTAGCTATTATGAAGGGAGATTGCTCAGGCTTATATAGCCGGCTTATAGCTTATTTGATCTTTGGGCTTAAGTTTATAAGCTCCACTTTTTTGTGGACTTATATTGAAACAAATTTGTCGCTTATATAAGTTTATTAGTATGATCATAATGAACTTTATATAAGCCGAAAAATAAGCCACAAAAAGTGAGCTTATGAAACATAAGCCCAAAACCAAATAAGCCATAAGCCGGCTATATAAACCCAAACTAAGTACTATAATTCTTGTAGGTCTTTCCATATGGTTTGGTGCCACTTAAGACTTATCTCCGTGTTGGAGATATCGATCTTACTGTCATTGGTGATGAGAACATCCCTTTTCCTGGCCGTGTTGTTGACTTACTTGAAATCGAGAAGGAGAATGAAAATGCTGAGTTTAAGATACAGGACATCATGTCATCACATGCAGAGGTTAATCCTCGTTAATTCAACACCAGGGCGCATGAGACAAGTCTGACCACCCTTCAGTACAACATAAACCCAAATACTAACCAATTCATTCGGAAAATGTGAGATGATATAGCCATCTCGAACCAACAAGATAGTAGAAACCATAACACAATCCCACCTAAATATCCGATGGTACTCATTGGGGGGGGGTTCAAAAGTTGCTTAAATCATAGCTTAAACAATCTATGTAACCTTGTCAGAAAATTTATTAGGTTTACTTTGTGTTCAAAAACTCTTTAAGGCTCAAAAACGCTAAAGCATCAATCACTCTTTTCTTTTTTTTTAACATCGTAATTGTTAGTTTTTGAATACAGGACGAGGCAGTAGATGCATGGTACAGAAGCCAGACGCCCACGTCCGTTGACCTCTGCCCAACACGGGAGTTATGTGAACAGGTTAACGAACATACTATTCTCTATACTCATTCTAAAATGTGTATATTCTCATAACTTCTTTCTTAGTATTTTGGAGTTTTTAACCTAGTATTTTGTAGGTATTCGGTGTTGCAAAATCAATTAGTCATCATGCTCGATTCTGGTCAACAATGGTGAGTGGTGGTGGTCGTATAAGACCCCAAGAGGAGGCACTCAATTCACCAATCGGCATGGTGGTGGAACACTGGCGAGGTTCTTCAAAAATTTAAGAGGGGAATTTGGTGTACGGCGATATCAAATATCTGGTAAAACTCTAATCATCAGATCTTTATTTGCTTAGCAAGGCACCAATGTTATACAATCACTGTGGCAACATGGGTGGGTGAATATTTTCAGTAACGGACAACGAGTCAAAACAGATATACTTTTGTATTTAATTACATCATAATCTCCAGTTCTGCACCTTTGGTAATACAACGATACAAAATCCCTCTATACTCGCTTTCTTTAAACTTTAGTCTGTTAGCTAACCCATTTGACTGGCTAGAGATGAAACGTAACCCAACTGACCCATTTGAATATAATTTGGTCGAAGTTGGCACCCTTGCTCTGTTGCTGCACGAGCATATTTATAAATCCCAAAATTATTATGAGGGCATTGTTTCTCTATTTTTGATATGATGGTTTTATGCTAGGTGTTGGATGAGGCAGACATGATGTTTGATAGAGGGTTTGGTCCGGATATCCGCAAGTTTCTTGCCCCATTGAATAACCGAGCACTAAAGGCAGATGGTCTTGGTTTTCAAACTGTTTTGGTGACTGCAACAATGACAAATGTATGCTAATACTGCTATATCGAGTTTGTCGCTAAAAAGAGATTTATATACCAATTAAATAATTAATCTGTTCAAATGTATTGCAGGGCATACAAAAACTAGTTGACGAGGAGTTTCAAGGAATTGAACATATTCGTACGCCGACTCTCCATAAAAAGGTGGCTGCTGCCCGGCATGATTTTATCAAACTTTCGGGCGCTAAAAACAAGTTGGAAGCATTGTTACAGGTATTAATCTTCTTCCTTCAGTCTTGTTTCTTTGTGAAATTCGAACTGTTTTCTACCAATATGGTCAGATAACTAAATTATCTTTTAGTCTTTACAAAAAAGTTACCCTACCATCGCTAAAATGACCCTGCCATCATTACAAAATAGGGGAGAGTAATATTTAGTAGACTTGTGTCTAACAGCAGGTTGTCTTTGAACCAAAGTTCAAAAGTAATGACGGAGACTGCCCCACTCTCGTTTGTATCGTTTGTACAGATTTGGCAGCTCGGGGATTGGATTTGTATGTCGATCATGTATATCATGTTTGAAACCGTTCGAGATCGACCAAGTGGCTCTTATGACGTTGAACATGTTATCTAAACATTAGTTGACTTGTATCTTGCGGATAATGCAAGTTTTATGGCTTGGCAGCCCGTTTTGTAGACTTTATGTGGTTATACAGGTTTGTTTATTGGTAGATTTTTCTGGAAAAATTCTGGAAAAAATCTGGAAATCGGCTACAATGCAGGCTGCATAAAATGTCCATCTGCAATGTGGTAACCTTAGTTACTGTGTAATTTTATTTCTGAAATGCTCTTTTGTTTTTCATTCTCTCGTAGCTTTTGATGAGCATTTGCGTCGTGGCAACTCTGGAAATGCTAATGCTCGAAGATGGACTTTGAGAGTTTCCTCGACTTTGTTCTAGCGCTAGACAACAAAGATAGTCCAGAGGGTATAACATATCTATTCAAATGTCTAGATCTTAACGGAAGGGGTTTCCTCACAACAGCTGATATTCACACACTCTTCCGGTAACATTTTCCTAGTTTCTTTTTTCTTTTCTTTTATAGTTTCAGTCAGCCTTTATATCATGTAAATGGAAGTAAAGAAGGGAAGCATTTAAAGTTGAAATGTTGCCTGATATACCCTTCCTAAAACAATGAAATCTCTACTTTTCCTGCTTGTGGTACATGAGTTGCGTTCACAAGCCTCTATTGTGAGATACATATGATCTAAAAGGGGTATTCCTTCCCAGTAGAGGTTGCAAATTGGGCAGGTCAGACTGTAAGACGGGCTAGGAAATGGGTTGGTTTGGGTCAAAACTGGTACTTTCTTAGATGGGTTGGGTGAAAAGTCAAAAACATGTGATATCCTTGTATAAAGTGACGTGGAAAGTTGTCAACAACAAACATTACACTCTAGAAGACTGTCGACCCGTTTGACCAGTTTGGACTTTATGCTAATTATTTTATTTTACCAGCTAAAGATAAAGCATAAACGAAAATGACCATATACAAGTATAAATGGACAGAATTGTGACCTTAGGTTCAAGTTATGAGACTTTTCAAATGCGCCCTTCAACACCATATCTTTTAAAGCTAGTAAGTAACATGTGGAAAGCTTCTGACCATGCTGTTTTTGCTTATTATCCAATACAGAAATGTGCACCAAAAGTGGATCGAGGGTGGAAACTATGAATTGTGCATAGAGGATGTCCGAGACGAAATCTGGGATATGGTGAAGCCAGCTGATCCATTAAGGATAACTCTTTCAGATTTGCTATCATGCAAACTGGGTGGAACCGTTGCAAGTATGCTTATAGATGTACTTGGTTCCTGGGCCATGACAACAGAGAAAACCTTCTACAAGAAGAGGAAGAACCAGAAGAAGAATAAGTTTTGTGGTCTCTGATTTTGTAACATTAACCAAACATATTAACATCTCCGTACTGCTTTTAAGAACACTGTGTGTATTCTATGTAAAGGTAAAACGATAACTTGTAGTGTTTAATGATTTCACCTACTTCTACGAGTGCTGAGCTACAGTTTACTTTAGTACCTCCGGGATTTTAAACTGATAATTAAAATGTACTATGTATTTCATGTGCAAATTGCTGTCATTTTTCCGGCTCGGCTCATTTCCACCCCTAATTCTGAGTGAGGTGTTGTCAAAAGAACCGGACCAGTTGAGGCCGGTATCGATTGTGTGGTTAGGGCTGATGTAGCTAGGCTTAGAGTTTAGACTGGCAGTGATCGGTTAGCAGGGCATGCTATAGTATCAAGGATGGCCTTCAATAAATCTATGGCGAGTTCTTTGTCGTAATACAAATGTATGCCACCATGGAACCCTATTATACAACTCTGGTTTGCTTTCTAGGTTTTATAATCAAACACTTTAATTAAAAGCTATACGTAGTATATTTTACTGCATAATCACAAAATGCAAGTATGTCAAAAATCTAACTAAAGCTTTCTCTTAGTTTGTGACCCAAGAAACCTGATTTTCACAAGATGGGTACTCGTTCATGTAGCCATTGCCATGCAAGCATTGAACAGCCTGCTGAAAAAGCGATCAAAATCAAGTTCACGTGTCATGAAACGCTCATTGTGGTATCTATATATGACTGTTATGCTACACAGTGATGAGATATTTTGCATTAGAGAGCAACTTGGTTGTTCGGAAGCCCAAAGGACGAGTTTAGTACAATTCTTGTTAACTGTCTTTTTGAAAATTCATGTATAGAAAATGAGCTTTTCTACCAAAGGGCTTCTAGCTGGGACAATTATGGGAGTTTTTATTTTTTATTTTTTATATATAAAAAATGTAATGTACATACTGTGAAATTGTTGGTTTGTCTCTTGTAAAGATGAAAGGAATCATGGTGCTGTAAACATATCTCACAGACGAGGGACCTAAACTTTCTCTTTGTATAAATCAAGACCTCCATATGATAAAACAATCGTAAAGTGGTCACACTAATCTCCTGAAAGTGTGCCGGTAGATTCGAACATAGTTTGAATAATTATCTGGTGCAACAAATAGACTAAATAGTTCTTTTACAATGGCCGAAACTCGAGGCCACATACAATGAGGCCAGGCATAGTTCCTTCAAGACTTGTAAATCTCATATTCATAGAAAGAGAGTCATCCTTGAATTCATGAGCCGAATTAAATTTCCACAGTTGAATCTCCATCCATCCATCTTCCCTTTGTTTTGGAACCCGAGTAATATCATGTATATTCAATGGCTCTGGGGTTATAAAATAGAGAAATTCAGCCTCTTTTTTTTCTTGATGGAGTATATCTCGTACTTTTACTGGACAATGCATTCCTTGGCAGTTTTCTGAAAGCTTGAATAGTAGGTAGCACACGTATTCCGTATCGGGTGACAACAATTGACTTTTTATAGTACACTTGATATGAAATACTTGTTGCGGGAAAAGCTCGATCACCTCTTTAAATCTGCATGTATGATAAATTATATGATTACATTATGTAATTTACATACTTCTTAAGAACAGGAAACTAAATCCAGGAAGTAAAACTTTTGTCAACCATCTATATAAATAAAAAAGAGAACAAACCGGGATTGGGCTGGTGGTTTAGAAGCAAATGTATCCACAATAGAAAATTTGTATAAAGCTGCCTTTGCTGAAAGCACTAGAAGTTTCTTTCCCTCGACTTCGCCCAACCAGAACAACTCGTCATAGTTTCTGCATACCTTGAATATTTCTTCAAAGTTAGTTGGCAACTGTTGCAGTTGATACATATTCAAGTCTGATTTCAAGACTTGTTGGACTTCCTTCAATTTTCCGATCTCTTCATGTTTCACCTGTATATAGTTATTTTTGATATGCAACTTATAAAATGAAACTTTCTGTTACGGTGCATTCTTGTTCCCTTTATACAACTTAAAGAAAAGAACATATAATGGAACCAAGGAATATTTTCAAACTTACTTTGTCAATGACTCTAAATTCAATGCCTTCAACATAAACTGCAGCATCTCCGCAATAGTAGGATGAAAAGCTCTCAAGTAGAAACTCAAAAATGACATCTTCTTTCTGACTCAAGAAACGGTGCAACTCAATCATCATCCACTGCTCATCTCTCAATGTTGCGAAATATGCATGCATACTTTTGCATCCCTTTCTATACTTTAGGTTAACATACACAGGTTTACTTGAAAAGTTTCTTGAATCACAAAATTTGAAGACTAAATAGACCCCATAGACAACATTTGGAGATAAAAATTGAGCTCTTGTCTTGATTTCGATGTTCAAGTCGGTAATATCTAACATCTCCACTACTGTCTCAAACCTGCACATATTATAAATATCCAAGTCTGCATCAGTCATAGCCTTTATTGCCATACACTTCTACTTTTGAATTTCGTAATTTTTGAAACGAGAGTTTAAATTCTATATTAGAATTTATTGTACCCAACAAATCTCTATTTAAATAAAGGAAGAATATTATAAAAAAAAACACTATGAATATGCTAGCAAAATTTATAATTCAAGGTCATAAGTACAGCGGACCCAAAACAGGGGCAAACCTCAACTATGTTTTGTGCAAGTGCAGGCAGTCATTATGATAAGCAAGTGTATTACAGGGGCAAAATGTGAACAATTTGTCATACATTAAACGGAAAAGAGAATAACCTTATACTTTAACATTCAAAAGTATAACATACTTTACCAATAATGCATATGTGCTTATCACTTAAAACTAACAAAAGTGGAGAGGTAGAGAGAATAACCTTGATTCTTGAAGAGATTTCAACTCATGTGGACAACTGTTAATGTAGGAAAACATTGTGGCTGAAACCATTTCATTTCTTTCTCCATTACCAACGAATGACAACAACTGTTATACAACAAAAATACAACTCAAACTCAGTGTGTACGATGTATAAATGCATGAGTGATTTTGAATAATCTTTCAATAAGGAGAAGTTACATAGAAACGAGAAACACCCAATAAAGGAGATATGAGAACGAACTAATTACCACTTTGTCCTGTTGAAGGAGGATTCCCTTCAAAAAAATGTTATAAAGTTCCTCTTTCTTGATGGTAGAATAATCATCAGGGCACTTTGACATCTGGATTATTTCTTTATAGTCTTTAGGCAATTTGGGCTCCCATTTCTCATAATCCTCCTGTATATACATTAATCAATTAATAAACTCATGTTTCATACAGTTACTTTCTTACAGTTTATAAAACAGTTAAAGGCCATAGTTTAGATATATATGAATCAAAAGTTAGCCAATTTTGTCAAAATATAGAAACTTACCTGAAATTCCAATGATTTCTTAAGTTGTATGACCACTTCATCAGCTGTTGGTCGTCTTTCTCTCATGTGATGTAAGCATTGAAAGGCAATCCTTGCAAAGGTAATATATGACTGTGGCACAATTTGTTCTTTGATACCCTCGAACACTAACTTATCAAGTTTTCCTACATGATAGTGGTGTTTAGCCAAAAAGGGTAAATAAAGATACTCATCATCTAGCTTTTCGGATGATAGTTTCCCACACAATATGTCAAATAAAACTGCACCCAGTGAGAATATATCAGACTCTTTAGTTAAGAAGCCTGTTTTCGAGTGTAGTGGGTCACGATACCCGATTGTGCCCATAACATTATCGATGACATAGTCTACATTCTGATTTGTTGGACATACCAAGGAAAAGCCCAAAAAACCGGTTTAATTTTTTGCTTTCAGTAATCAAATAGTAGAATGTTGCACTTCTGATGTCCCGTTATTTACCATTTCTGAAACTTGAAGACAGTTCATGAAGAATCGCAACCCACTTGCAATATCGATGCATATTTTAAGCCGCATCACCCACGTAAGACTATCATCGCTCAAGTAATTATCAAGACTACCTTTGGATGCATACTCGTATACAATAATTTTTTCATCCTTTTCATTACAGTAGCCTACAAGAGCAATGACATGTTCATGTTTATACTCCATAAGGATTTCCAGCTCTGTCATAAACTCAGTATCTTTTGCAGCAGACTTCCTATTTAACCGCTTAGCCGCAATGATATTATGACCATGAGCGTGAGTAACTACTCCTCTGTAAACATTTCCAAAATCTTTAGGTCCAATCATATTGTCTTTACTGAAGTCTTGTGTGGCCAACTTTACGTCTTCAAGCGACAGTTTAAGGTTGTCCTTATGGTTCTCCTGTGATACATGGGTCAGTAAGTTGATTTGATAAGTAAAAAATAAACTGAAACTACTACCTGCTATCTAAAAAAACTAGTTTTAATGCCCGTGCACGCACGGGACTTATACATTATGTTTTTCTAAACTACATATATATTTTTATTTTTTTCTGTTTTATAAGTTATGTTATAGAGTATTTTCGAAAGGGGGAATTTCATATATACCCAATGAAACTTCATAAATTACATATTTCCCCAAAATACAAGTTTTTAATGCATAATATACATTAAATCTTTTATATATTACGTAGTATATGAACTTGAGGATGATTATTAATTCTTTTCTTTTGATTTACATGTTTTCTGACTTGACATTGTGAGCCAACTAATCCTAGCAAAACCACCTTTTTAGGTAGCCCGGAGTCGTCTCAAGTGAACCTTCGATGTGCTTCGGTTGTACAACATGATTTCAGGCCGACAATGAAAAATCCACCAAAAGGTCTTCAGGTAGATTTGAGATGTGGTTAGATAATGTTAAATCTTTGTTTGGAAGTAAGAAATTGTTTACATTTGTTGTATTTTAAAATATAAAGTTTAGAGGTATAAAGTTTAAGGGGTTATTTGTTTATTTTTTAAAGTTATAATAAAATTTGTAAATTTATAAATTTACACTTTTAACTCCATATAATTTATTTAAAATTAAACCACTAAAGTTTTATTAATTATCTCCTCTTTTTTCAAGTTTTTGTTTTCACAAATTTGACACATATATTTTTATGTGTTTTTTTTCTCCATCAGATTTTTTCACCATATTTTTTCAATTTTGACCAAATTGATTCAATTTTGACTTTTTATTGACCAATCAGATCGCACGATTTTGCCTACGTGGCAAAATCAAGCATTCTGATTGGTTCAATTTATTTTCATATAAGATTTAATCTGATAGAAAACTCCGAAATGATGTAATTCTTTTATTATATAAAAGATTTCATTGTGACTTACCTGACAATTTAACGCTTTTTTTAGTTCTTTGATGACAACTTCTATTGTTGGACGTTGCGCTTGAGTTTCTGCCACACATCGAAATGTGATTTCTAAAAATCCGTCCAAAGACTCTTTATTGGGTCCTTTGCTTAAAGAAAAGACATGTTCATCGGTCTCCTCCTTTATCTTGTGATCAACAATTTCCATTACTGTTCTCTTTTCAAAATGATCCCTTGCAATGGGTGCAAGTCCCTTCTTATTCACATTGGTGTACACAGAATCATAGGCCAACCTCCCAGTCAAGATCTCAAGCAACACCACTCCAAACGAGTAAATGTCTGATTTCTTACTTAGTTTACCATCCTTCTGATATTCTGGATCCAGATATACATAAGTACCTGCAATCATACTGGTATAGAAAGTGCTGGCCGATTGATCTGCTGGGTGGAATTTGGAGAGCCCAAAATCCGCGATCTTTGCCTTCCAATTATCTCCCAATAGAATATTATCGCTTTTGATGTCACGGTGGATCATCTTTTGTTTGCCATGATCTGTGTTGTTGTGAATGTAATTCAAACCATGTGCAATATCAAGACATATATTCAGACGTTGCACCCAAGTAAGATTCATTTTATCACTGCTTCCTAAATAGTTTTCAAGACTTCCTTTCAAAGCATGCTCATAAACCAGGATCATTGTACCATTACCTTCATAACAAAAACCAATAAGAGAGATTATATTCTCATGCTTACAACTAGTTAGAGTTTCAATTTCCGCAATGAACCCTTGTTCTCCTTCTTGATTGTAAATGCGCTTTATGGCTACCGTGCTTCTTTTTCTGGGTAAAACACATTCATTCACACCTTCTTTGGATGAGGAATTACTGCTATCAAAATGTTCAAGATTTGCTTTGTATACTTTACCGAATCCGCCAGACCCGATGATGTATGCGTTGTCAAAATTGCTGGTAGCCTCTTTTATATCGTTTAGTCCAATTTTCAAGTGTTCCAAGTTCTTCCCCTGCAACATTATGGAGTTATGCATAACCTTTAATAGTGCTAGTAAGGAATGGAGTGAAACAAAAACAAAGTTTTTATAATTGACTGATATTCTAAAAAATATGAAAACATTGAAAAGCATCAATTGATTCGTTTCAAGTATTTTATATATTATAAAACTATAAAGAATTTTCTTTTAAAGTGTTTATTAAACATAAACTTCATACTTTCATATTCACAAAAAAGGAAACGTGTACTATTAATTTGGGACGGAGGGAGTATAATTTTTTAGTTTTATGTGATGTTTTTCGTTTCAATATTATATTTTAATCTATGAAATATAAAAATGCAGTGTTAAAAAAAATTAAATAATGTAAATGATAAATCACCTGTTTTAGACCGTAGAAATTTTTTGATACTTATTTGATATAGTGGTTATAAAATACAGCCATAATAGCAGTGACTAATGTGCAGTAACTTTTGGTTATTAATTAGAAAATTGGCCTCAAATTATAAGTTTAAGGAAACTAATTACCTTCAATTGACTGGATGATGTACGGTCAACTGGATTTTCATATCTCCACTGATGTCCCAAAGCTTTCTCAAGTCTTTTGACAACATGATCTATATGCGGACGCTTCGCCCGTTCCTCTTGTATGCAGTAATATGTTGTCTCTGAAAAGATTTTGAACGATTCTGGGTCCATCTGTTTTCGTAAATGGGGATCAATCATATCATCCAAATTTGATTTGGCGAGTTGATTTAATAACCCCCCTCCCACCTCTTCATCTTGAAGAATTGAATCCTTCGCACAAGACTTCCAATAATACGACACCGAACGAATACACGTCTGACTTGTGGGTCACGCCACCAGTCTTTTCATATCTTGGGTCCATGTATGGATTCTTAACAATATCACGAGTAAGAAGAAGACGGTGCCTCCGAGCTACTGCATTTTTCAATGAAAGTTCAAAACCAGATAACTTGGGTTCCCATTCGTCATCAAGTAAAATTTTCGAGCTCCTGATGTTGCAATGTATGACACTAAAATCGCGCCCAGCATCATAATGAATGTAACTCAATGCCTTTGCTATCACCACGCTATCTCAACCTTGGTCCATTGAAGAGTCTTGTCATCTAAGTTTAACTTCGGAGTTTTTGTTGAACCTATTGTCTATTATATCTTCACAATGCGCTTTCTTCATCCACCAAAAACCCTAATAGACACTAGATTCTTATGATTGAGACTAGAAAGCATGAAAATCTCGGTCCAAATTTTTTTGCTCTCTCTTTTTATATCAGAGGAAAAGAACTTCTTTGCAGCAATATCAATGAACTGTTGGGAGTGTAGGAGACGGCCTTTGAAAATTGTTCCATTCCTAAATTCTGTGATGATATTTTCAAGAGCAAAAGTGTTGGTTGCAGATGCTATATCTTGAAAGCTGAATTTTAAGTTAGAGAGATCTTTGAGAGAAGAATTGTCTTTTTGTATGACATGGGGGATTCAACATTTGTAGATAGGAAGGTCATTGATTCCTATTCATACGAACACGTCACATTACCATAGTGTGTAGATTAACAGGGTAAAACATTTCAGTAATTCTAACGTTTATCAAAAGAAGAAAAGTTGACATTTAATTTAGGCTAAAATGTTTTGTTCCAAACTCCTCTCTTTGAAAATTTTAACGATAGTTACCGCAAGAATTAGAAAAAATATAATTACCTTGTCATGATTGGATGATGTACCTTCAACTTTGGTCGCAACTATTGAGTGTTCCTTTAACATCATAAAAACATTAATAAGTAAATTGCAGTTATTAATATATACTGTATTTGTAATGACATAGAAAGATGAAAGAGAAAATAGCATCTTACAGGCCTATTTTCACGTGCCAATTGAAGTTTCAAGGCTTCCTCAAGTCTTGTGACAACCTCGACTATATCTGGGCGTCGGGATCTTTCTTCATTCAAGCTGTCATACGCTGTTTTCGCAAAAACGTTAAATGATTCCAGATCCATTTGTTTCAATAGATCCGGATCGATTATATCATTGAGTATTTTCTCTCTATAATGAAACATTGCCACCGGAGCCAAATACTTATTATCATGATCATTAATTATTGATTTCCTACCACACAATAGTTCAAACAATACTATCCCAAAGGAGTAGATGTCTGATTTATGGTTCACGGTTCCAGTCTCTAAACATGTTGGGTCTGTATACCCCTTAATAGACCAAATTGAATCAGTATGGAAAGAATGGTGCCTTTCAGATGTTTTAATCTTCATGGAATGCAGAAAATCTGATAACTTGGGTTCCCAGTCATCATCTAATAGAACTGTGTAACTGCTGATGTTCCGGTGTATAACGCTAAAATCGCGTTGCTCATCATAGTGAATGTAGCTCAACGCACGCGCAAGTCTGACACATATCTTTAACCTTTTCACCCATGTCAACAACATCGGGTCACTTACATAGTTTTCGAGCCTTCCCATGGAAATGTCCTTGTAAATGATTGTCTCTGCATCAACTTCATTACAAAACCCAACAATAGGAACAAGATTCTTATGCTTGAGACTAGATAGCATCGATATCTCCATCCAAAACTGTTGTTCTATTTCATCATCCCATTCTTTATTACTAGTTAACCTCAGAGCAGTTATATCTATCAACTCACCTGACCAAGAGAGTTGTCCCTCGTATCTCTTTCCAAGTCCATCTTCTCCGATGAAATTTTTGTAACCAAAGTAGTTGGTGGCAGATTCTATATCTTCAAGTGGGATTCTTAGGTGAGCAAGGTGGTTGGGCGAAGAGTGAATCTATCACAAAAAAAAGCAGAGTTTGGGTTACAAAAAGAATGTGAGACGATATTCAATTAATAACAGCAAGTGATGCATCATCAGTATATATGTATAATTAAGGTCCGTTTTTAATCATTATTCTTAATCCTATGTGATATTGCACACTCATGATTTTGATTGGGACACTCCATTTTGTGCATAATAAAAAAAAGTGTGCAAATCACCTCTCATGTGATATCCATAAAGTTGATTTTATTTCTTTTTTATTTATTGCCCCTCAAGATTGTATTGCGTTTGTCAACGTCATATAGCATATTGCATTTTTTATTGTACTCCTCCTCTATCGAGTTGAATTAACTTTTCTTTGAAAAATAATTTTTTTTTAAATTATTATTGGTTTTTTTCTATTACCTATTGGATAATGACAATTTTATTCATTACCTAATTACTAGTTAATAAGTTTTTTGAATTAATAATTTAATATGATAAATTCGATTAAACTTCTGTAGTAAATAATTAATTTAAAACTATTTATGCATAGTTACTTTTTATCACTTACTTTTTTTACAAGTATTGAATAGATATGTTTTTTTCAAGTATTGAATAGACATTTAACAAACTTAATTTAATTACATAACTTTATGAGGAAAACTTACACGTTCTCATTTATATCGGTGGTTAGATAGAAAAATATAAAATTGTGTGAAAGAATGTTAAAGGGACGACCAAAATGATATACGGACAAAATTATGAAATGATACACGTCATAAATAATTTGTTTACTACAAATGTACTTGCTTTCAAATTTATGCTTCTATATTTCGGTTCATAATAGATCATTTATAAAAAGTGCTATGCATAGTAGGGCTTTTGTTTGTATAAATGAATCATGTAATATTTGTAGTTGGTAAGATATTTTAAAAAAAGGTTGAGATAATGAATTATTGACAATCACGAGTGCTAAACAAACCAACAAAATTACATTTTAGAAGTCTGCTAATTATGAATGAAATATTTTTGATTTTTCGTTTCACCGCTTAACTTTTATTTGACCATTAAGAAAATCACTTATCATCTTCAATCTTCATTGGATAAAAACTCTTAACATCTTTTAGATTTTATCCTTAACATTGTTTGACAACGAGGATGTATACCCGCGTTCCGCTGCGGAACGATTAACGGGCGTCGTTTTGGGTTGACTCGTCGTTTTGGGTTGGCTGAAGTGGGTCCGGTGGTGATTGCCATTGTCTTTGACACATATTGAGAGGGGCTATATTTTTTGTAAATTGCAAAAAAAAAAAAAAACGGTCGTTAAGTAACGACCGATCCCAAGAACAATTTTCGTAAATTCTAAAAGAAAATAAACTAACTGTCGTTACTTAATAGCCGTTAGTGAGGGGAGATGGTATTTTGTAAATTTTTTAAAAAAGAGGGTAGTTTTCGTAATATGACACATAGCCGACGAGTAAACGGGTCGGACCGGGTCGGGTTGACCCGGCGCATTAAATGCACCTTGTACAGGGGGGGGGGGGGGGGGGGGGGGGGGGGGGGGGGGGGGGGACCGGGTCGGAGTCAGGACGGGTCGGTTCAGAACGGGTCGGGTCAGGACCGGGTTTTGGGTCAAACCGGCATTAAATGCGGCGTTCTGGTTTTTGTATGGTTATAGTATAGTAATTTGATTTATTCAAATTAATTTTGAATAAACGTTTAATCGGAGTGTGAAACAATTCAAGAAACCGATAACCAAAGACTGAAACCGAAAAAACATAATACAGGAAAAATCGGTCACGCTTCGGTTTCGGTTATTATTTTTAGTTATCGGCAGTTACTCGAACTGAACTGTTTATTATATACATTTAACTTTCAACTACATATCTATAAAAGATGTACAAATATTGATTATATT
Organism: Tanacetum coccineum; assembly: GCA_026074375.1. Lineage (NCBI taxonomy): Eukaryota > Viridiplantae > Streptophyta > Magnoliopsida > Asterales > Asteraceae > Tanacetum > Tanacetum coccineum. The sequence continues at coordinate 28,379 of BQNB010000921.1, read as the reverse complement.
GTTGCACTACATTTCTAGTATAACGAGTTTTTACTTAATTAATGTGAACATTCCCTAATGTCTATGTATTACATTTCATTAAACTTATAACTTAAGACGATAAATAAATAGTCTTAGTTCATTTGTTATATATGATGATTCAAATGTTTTTATTTTAACGGTTGACTCGAATGACATTTTATGTAGGGGTGAGCAGAATTCGCACCGCAAACCGCAAAAAACCAAACCACAAAGACCGCAAAACGAAAAAAATCGGTGGATCAGTTTTTTAAGAAAAAAGAAACCCGCAAAATGCGGTGTGGTTGCGGTTTTACCCGTAAAACCAAACCACAAAAACCGCACCGCACATTGATTATTAAACCCGAAAGACGGCACATTGATTAGTTAATGTGAGTTATAAGGCTTTTAGTGCATATTATCATTAATATTCTTATAAGTCGTAAGTGATGTGTGTGTTTACATTAAATATAATGCTTGTTTATACAAAAATAACCCAAAAAAAATACCCACATTATATTACATATAATAATTATTGATGGTGCGGTGTGGTTAAAACACACAAAAACCAAAACCGCAAAATGTGGTGCGGTGCGGTTTCGATTTTTATCGAAACTGCAAGTGTGGTTGCGGTTCGGTTTTAGTCAAAACCCACATCAAACCGCAGCATGCTCACTCCTAATTTTATGTTATAGCTTACGTTATTTTCATATGGAATCGAACCCGATTAATTGTTTTTGCATGGGTTAAGTAACTCGGACCGTGGTAACAGCTCATTTCATGTACCGGTCTGTAGAGCTATCCGTTTAGTACGGTCGAGTTTCAGACAGTAAAATAAAAATATTTGCCCCGCGATGGGATAGTTAAAAGTTCCAACCGTATCGAATTTAATCGGACCGCCCTATGAACACCACGTTTAATACAAACCTTCAGATAATGTTGGCGACAATGTTTTTATCTATAACCAATGTTTTAAAACCCGGATCAAATGGTCAAATTAAATCGGGTTTTATATTTTCGAAACCCGGTTAGACCCGGCCGGGTTTTGGTTTTTCGTGTTTTTCTACAATTAAAGCAAGTTAATTTTGTATATGTGCGACGTAATTTTATTTTTATATGTTATATTTGTTAACAAATGAGTTTTAGCCTCAATATATGATATATTCTTGATTGATATATATACTTTTGTTATATCATTGCAAATTGTTTTTTATGTTTTTCAACTCGAAGACTAGGTTGGCCGATGTGAATACAGGATCGATTCGACCGGGTCGATTAGAAACCCAATTTATTATCATTAATATTCTTATAAGTCGTAAGTGATGTGTGTGTTTACATTAAATATATGCATTGTTATAACAAAAAAAAACAACATTGTACGTAAAACAAAAACCCACATTAATTACATAAATCATAAGTGATGGTGCGGTGTGGTTATAACCCGCAAAAACCAAAACCGCAAAATGTGATGCGGTGCGGTTTCTATTTTTATCAAACTGCAAATGTGGTTGCGGTTCGGTTTTAGTCAAAACCCACATCAAATCGCAGCATGCTCACTCCTAATTTTATGTTATAGCTTACGTTATTTTCATATGGTTCGACCCGATTAATTGTTTTGAATGGTTAAATGTAACTCGGACCGTGGTAACAGCTCATTTCATGTACCGGTCTGTAGAGCTATCCGTTTAGTACGGTTGAGTTTCAGACAGTAAAATAAAAATATTTGCCCCGCGATGGGATAGTTAAAAGTTCCAACCGTGTCGAATTTAATCGGACCGCCCTATGAACAACCCGTTTAATACAAACCTTCATATAATGTTGGCGACAATATTTTATCTATAACCAATGTTTTAAAACCCGGTTCAACCGGTTGAACCGGTTTCGGTCGAAAAAAATGGTCAAATTAAATCGGGTTTTATATTTTCAAAACCCGGTTAGACCCGCCGGGTTTGAAGTGACCCGGGTCAAATTAAATCGGGTTTCTACCGTATAAAGTTGTAGTGAAGACTCTAAAAACGAATTGAATTATTATTTTGCCGTGGGAAATGAACCGAATCATTTAATAGATTAATTTTGTATGTTTTGATTTTTTTTGGCATGTTTACGACTCTGTCTTCTTTTTCCTATCTAACTAAGTTTTTTGTTTAGCTATGAAAATTTGAATTAATTGAATGTATTTCTTATCATGATGTTTGAACCCGCTAAAATTTTTCTTAAACTATCGTAAAATTTGGTTGAAATTAATATAAATGAAAAGTAAACATATTATGGAAGAGCCATAAAAGATATAAAATTTAGAAGTCTTACCGGCCTGTTTTCACGTGCTGATTCCAAAGCTTTCTCGAGCCTTGGGACAATGTCATCTATATTTGGACGTTGTGATCGTTTTTCGTCCAAGCACTCATACGCTATTTCCGCAAACATGTTGAATGAATGCAAGTCCATTTGTTTCAATAGATCGTGATCAATCATATTCTCGAGTTTTTTCTCTCTATAATGAAACATTGCCACCGGAGCCAAATACTTATTATCATGATCATTAATTATTGATTTCCTACCACACAGTAGTTCAAACAATACTATCCCAAAGGAGTAGATGTCTGACTTATGGTTCACGGTTCCAGTCTCTAAACATGTTGGGTCTGTATACCCCTTAGTAGACCAAATTGAATCTGTATGGAAAGAATGGTGCCTTTCAGATGTTTTAATCTTCATGGAATGCAGAAAATCTGATAACTTGGGTTCCCAGTCATCATCTAATACAACTGTGTAACTGCTGATGTTCCAGTGTATAACGCTAAAATCGCGTTGCTCATCATAGTGAATGTAGCTCAACGCACGCGCAAGTCTGACACATATCTTTAACCTTTTCACCCATGTCAACAACATCGGGTCACTTACATAGTTTTCGAGCCTTCCCATGGAAATGTCCTTGTAAATGATTGTCTCTGCATCAACTTCATTACAAAACCCAACAATTGAATCAATATTCTCATGCTTGAGACTAGATAGCATCGAAATCTCTGTCCAAAACTGTTGTTCTATTTCATTCCATTCTTTAGTAATTAACCTCCGAGCAGTTATATCTATCAACTCACCGAACCACAAGAGTTGTCCCTCGTATCTCTTTCCAAGTCCATCTTCTCCGATGAAATTTTTGTAACCAAAGTAGTTGGTGGCAGATTCTATATCTTCAAGTGGGATTCTTAGGTGAGCAAGGTGGTTGGGCGAAGAGTGAATCTATCACAAAAAAAGCAGAGTTTGGGTTACAAAAAGAATGTGAGACGATACTCAATTAATACGCAAATTAACAGATCATCAGTATATATGTATAATTAAGGTCCGTTTTTAATCATTATTCTTAATCCTATGTGACATGGGAAGTGATTTGCACACTCGATTGGGACACTCCATTTTGTGCATAACATATCTATGTACTTGTATTGCCCCTGAAGATTGTATTGCGTTTGTCAACGTCATATAGCATATTGCATTTTTTATTGTACTCCTCCTCTATCGAGTTGAATTAACTTTTCTTTGAAAAATAATTTTTTTTTTTAAATTATTATTGGTTTTTTTCTATTAATAATGACAATTTTATTCATTACCTAATTAGTTAATAAGTTTTTAGACTTAATATGATAAATTCCATTAAACTTCTGTAGTAAATAATTAATTTAAAAATATTTATGCTTGCTTACTTTTTATCACTTACTTTTTTTACAAGTATTGAATAGATATTTAACAAACTTAATTTAATTACATAACTTTATGAGGAAAACTTACACGTTCTCATTTATATCGGTTGTGAGATAGAAAAATATAAAAATTGTGTGAAAGATTGTTAAAAGGGACGACAAAAATGATATACGGACAAAATTATGAAATGATACACGTCATAAATAATTTTTTTACTACAAATGTACTTGCTTTCAATTTATGCTTTTATATTTCGGTTCATAATAGATCATTTTTGTTCCCAAAAAAAATCATAATACATCATTTATAAAAAGTGCTATGCATAGTACGGCTTTTGTTTGTATAAATGAATCATGTAATATTTGTAGTTGGTAAGATTTTTTTTTAAAAGGATGAGAGAATGAGTTATTGACAGTCACGAGCTAAACAAACCAACAAAAATACATTTTAGAAGTCTGCTAATTATAGGGGTGTTGATCGGTTCAGTTATCGGGTCAACTCGAAAACCGAACCGAAAACCGAAATTTATTTTGGGGTCAACCCGAAAACCGAAATTAGAAAAAAATTACATAGATGTTTAGCAAAAAAAAATATTTCAAGCATAAAAAGTGTTTTTTTTATATTAGGATAAAATTTTAATGCTATTTTTTTATACATTAATATATAAAAAATATATATATTTATATAAATTCGGTTTCGGTTCGGTTTTCGGTTCTGATTGCCAAACCCGTATCCAACCCGAAAACCGAATTTGTTATCACTTATAATCTTCAATGTTCATTGGATAAAAACCCTTAACATCTTTTAGCAACGATATTATCCTTAACATTGTTTAACAATTCGATTTGACCAATTAATTTTGAATAAACGTTTAATCGGTGTGTTCAGACAATTCAAGAAAACGATAACCGGAGACCGAAATGGAAAAAACATGACACCGAAAATATCGGCTTATCACACTTTGGTTTCAGTTATTATTTTCAATTATCGGCAATTACCCGAACCGAACCACTTATTAGCTTTCAACTATATATATCTATAGAAGATGTACAAATATTAACTATATTGTACTTTTCTAGTATAACGAGTTTTTACTTAATTAATGTGAACATTCCCTAATGTCTATGTATTACATTTCATTAAACTCACAACTTAAGACGTTAAATAAATATTCTTAGTTCATTTGTTATATATGATGATTCCTATTTTTCGATTTTAACGGTTGACTTGAATGGCATTTTATGTAGGGTGAACACAAACCGCACCGCAAAATCGCAAAAACCGTAAAAAATCGAACCACAAAAATCGCACCACGGAAAAAATCGGTGGATCGGTTTTAAGAAAAAAGAAAACCACAAAATGCGGTGCGATTGCGGTTTGACCAGTAAAACCGAACCACAAAACCCGCCCCGCAATGCACATTGATTATTTAAAACTAAAAAAACGGCACATTGATTATTTAATTGAGTTATAAAGCTTCTAGTGCATATTATCATTAATATTTATAAGTCGTAAGTGATATGTGTGTTTACATTAATATATTAAATATATGCATTGTTATAACCGAAAAAAAACCAACATTGTAAGCCAAAAACCGCAAAAACCCACATTAATTATATAAGTCATAAGTGATGGGACGGGCGGTTAAAACCCGCAAAAACCCCGTAAAAACCGAAACCGCAAAATGTGGTGCGGTCCGGTTTCTATTTTTATAGAAACCGCAAGAGCGGTTTCGGTTCGGTTTAAGTCAAAACCCGCACCAAACCGCACAATGCTCGCCCCTAATTTTATGCTATATATATCTTACGTTATTTTCATACGGTTCGACTCGATTAATTGTTTAGAATGGTTAAATGTCACTCGGACCGTGGTAACAGCTCATTTCAAGTACCGGTCTGTAGAGCTATCCCCTAGTACGGTTGAGTTTCGGACAGTAAAATAAAAAATATTTGCCCCACGATGGGATAGTTAAAAGTTTCAACCGTATCGAATCGAACCGGACCGCCCCATGAGCACCCCTACCGTTTAATACAAACCTTCAGCCAACATCAATAATGTTATCGACCCATGCATGATATGTCATATTTGTGGTTTTTGGTGCTTAAGTTATCAATTCTTTTTTGTGTTTGGATTATAAGGGCACTGATGCATTCTTCAAATTTGCAATTTTTTTCCGGTTATCAATGTTGAATGTCAACTATACATGTTACCCATTAAAAGGAAGAAAGAAAAGTTCAAAAAAAAAATTTAAAGAAAGAAAAAGTCATAATGGTCAAAACAAAATGTACAAGTCCCTTTGATTCAAACGCAAGAAAAATCGATACCTGAATAACTAAATAACCACAAAACGCGACTTATCAAGTGTCAAAATGGGTATTCAAAAACGAGTCATTGATGTTAGATAATAAGAATGTCAATTGAAAGATTTCGTGTTTTAAGTGATTTCCTTTGTCAAGGGGTTATAGGAAATGGCTAAATAATATTATTGATAAAAACTTTGCTAAGAAAAATTAAATGTTTTTATCAAGGGTTAATGATAAAAAAATACCCATTTTTACCAACATACTTCACCAGATACTCAACTTTTATCAAAAAATCATAAATACTCACAAAATTCGCAAGTTTTACGATTTTATGAAAAATTTTGCAAGGTTTGACCTTTTTGTGATTTTTTTATGTTTGAATCCGAAAAGTCAAATCTTGCTAGTTTTCATGAAATTCGCAAAGTTATATCTTGCAAATTTTTGAAAGTTGCTCCAATTTCTTTCTTTTTTCACATTTAGGTGAAAATATGAAAGTTGTAGATCTTTCTTTTCTAATCAAGTAACATTTTGAATCACATAAAAAAAATTCGTATGAGGAAGTTATGGCCAAAATGACCCATCAACCAAACGAGAAAAAGTTGTTGTGGTATTTTGGTCATAACCTTCCCATACGAACTCTTTTTTGGGTGATTCAAAAAGTCACTAAACGAGAAAAGGGGTATCTACAACTTTCATGTTTTGAGCTAAGCGTAAAACCTAAAGAAAAAGGGAAAACTTATAAAAACTAACACGGTTTGACTTTTTGGAGTCAAACATTACGGATTTTTTCATAAAAAATCGCACGGTTTGACTCCGAAAAGTCAAACCTTTCGAATTTTCAAAAATTCCGCAATATGTCGCAAAACTTGTGGATTTTGTGGGTATTTAAGAATTTTTAAAAAATTAAGTATTTGGTGAAGTATCTTGTAAAATGAGTATTTTTGTCTCTGACAAAAGGTTACGGGGTACATTCAAAATAAAATTTTAGCCAACTAATAAAGCGACAAATTTAATCATTTGATGAATGCTAAACTAATTAATTAACTAAGATTGGTAAAATCGACAGGCCATTTAAGAAGAGTGACTGGATTACTTTTAACCCCCAATAATAAGTAAAACATTTTCATCAAATACTTTATGCTAAATATGATTGCAAAACTCACATCATATATATGTAAGCTAATGAGGGACTGATAAAAGAAACCTTAACTTTATGCTAAATACGGGGGAGTCATATGAAGCGAGGTCCAGCAATGATATCAAAGGGCCACTAATTATGTATAATCAGTTTTATGGGTCTAGCTAAACTGTAAACTGATGGAGTGAAGGTGTATACACTCAAACAAACACATAGTAATACTTATTATTATAGAAAGATGGAAGAGGAAAAATCGTCTAACCGCTTTTTGATGTTCGAGTTCAAGTTCTAAGGCTTTCTCAAGTCTTGTGGCAATCTCATCAATATTTGGGCGCTGCGATCGTTCTTCGTTCAAGCAGTCATACGCGGTTTCCGTGAAAATGTCGAACGACTGCGAGTCCATTTGATTCCATATATCCCAATCAATTATTTCATCCAGTCTTTTCTCTCTATAATGGATTAGTGCCAGCGGAGCCAAATACTTATTACTGTCGGTGTCGATTATTGATTCCCTTCCACACAGTAGTTCAAACAATATTATCCCAAAAGAGTACATATCCGACTTATGGTTTACAGTGAAAGCCTTTAAAAATGTTGAGCCAAATCAGATTTTTATGCTTGAGAGTAAAAAGCATTGAAATCTCCATCCAAAACTGTTGTTCTCCATCCTTCCTTTCTTTATTCCACCTCCGAGCTGTGATATCAACCATTTTACCGGACCACAAGAGCTGTCCCTTGTATTCCTTTGCAAATGCACCATTACAGGTGACATTTTCTTGAGCGAAGTTGTTGGTGGTGGATAGGATATTTTCAATGGGGACTTGGAGGTTAGCAAATTCGTTGTTGGGCAAAGACCTTATCTGTTATTCAAGTAAAAATGTGAGTGAGAAAAAGGGAATATAATCAAGTGCATAATGCTTACAAAGTGTTCGATGAAATTCTTGAACCATCTGTAACACATTTTAGGTCTAATTTTACATATATCATGTAGTTTATAGTTAGGGTTAATGATATATAATAGCAACGTACTTTCTCATTTGAGCTATTATCAGATATGAACTTAAAAAAGTATTATAATACCCATCAAACTTTATATGTTTTGTACCGATATCAGCAACTTGACCATTTTTACTTACAAAATTCACGTCATGTGACACATGTACATGTCCTGTCCCTTTTTTTAGAGCGATAGGTTTCATGTCAGCCCCTAATACACACCGTTAGGTTGTATGTGTTAGTGTTAGGGTTATATGTGTTTCAATTGGGGAAGACAACCTAACGGTGTGTATTAGGAGCTGACATGAAACCTAACGCTCTAAAAAAAGGGACATGACATGTACATGTGTCACATGACGTGAATTTTGTAAGTAAAAATGATCAAGTTGCTGATATCGGCACAAAACATATAAAGTTGGATGGGTATTGTGATACTTTTTTGAGTTCATATCTGATAATGGCTCAAATGGGAAAGTACGTTGCTATTATATGCCATTAACCCTTATAGTTATTATGTTTTTCAAGTAAAAACGTGAGTTGAAAAAAGGGCATTTAGGTTAGAAAAGTATGATGGTCAATTAATACCCAAGATAATACAGTAATATAGTTTAATGAAGTGCATAATGCCTTCAAAGTAGTCGATGGAATTCCTGAACCTTTACCACGATATGTTGAGCTATACATTTTGCCTTCAATGTTATATATCATGTAGTTTATAGTTATTATGTTTGTGGATAATAACTAAACTAAGATCCTTTTATAGTTTAGGAAGTACACGGTCTTATTAATTTGAAATGTTTTAGCTCTTCGTGTTTTCTTAATCATTCATTAGGTTTCGACATTACCCAAAAAATTTAGGAAGTGATGTTTGTTAGTAATTTGATGTTGAGATATAGTCTTGAATAATGCAGTTAATATTTGCTCATGAGGTGTTATTACAGCATTTGATCCATAGTCAGATGGCATACATATATACAGAATTTGACTCAAACTCAATGGTGATAAAATGGATTGGAATACTCAAGACAAGTTGATAAAGGGTTATCCAGGAAAAGTTATCGCCTTTTCTTTGTGAAAAAGTTGATAGGTTATCTTTACTCATTCTTTTGTCGGGCACAAAATGATCTTTACCTTGTGTATATCGTAATGAACTTGCTGAAGTAGGATCTTATAACTATACTAGTTTTAAATATTTTATCTTACTTTGTACCTCAGCAATCCCCTAGTTCCTAATTTGTAATCGTCTACCCGGGACACTCCCCCAGTTCCATATAAAGGTTTGCAGGACGTCGTATTAAAATCTGGGTTGGGTGGTCATTGTTTACAAATGTTTGCAGACATCAACAAGTACTTTGACACAATGTTTTAAAACCAGGTCCGACACAGCCGGTTCAATCAGTTGTCAAAAAGGGGCCAAAATGACCCGGTTTTCGCGGCTTGAAAACCTAGTTTGAACCGCCGAGTTTCATGTGACCCGAGTCAACTCGGTTCACCAAAGTCAGCCTTTTTTGATTTTTTTTCTTTTAAATTTGTATTAGAAAATATATATGATAAGTTTGGATTGATCTTGATGATGGATGATGTTGTCTTTAAGTTTAAAACTTGTATTGTTTTGAATTGTATGTGTTTGGTATTGTATAATATATGCTTTGTATACCTATTATATGTGATTGGTATCGAACTTATTTTGCTTTATGTATGTTTGATATTAAGTATTAAAGGTTTCATAGGTGTTTGGTAAGCCAATATTGCAATATACTTAAATGGAAAAGCGGGTTGGTCTAACTGGTTGAACCGGTAACCCAGTGACTCGACCGGGTTGATTCGATGCGCGATTTTCAATGTTTTCAGACCCGGTTCGACCCGGCTGGTTCAACCGGTCGAACCGGTTCCGGCTTAGACAACACGTGAGTGTGACCCGCCGGGTTTTACCCGTTTCTATAAATCCGGCTGGGTTTGTCACTAAATCCTTTATATGTGTTCCACATTGCGTTTTACAAGGTTTTAAAGGCTTTAAAAGCTGTTTGGACAGGTTTTTATGGTGTTTTTGTGTATGCTATTCAGACAGCCGAAAGATCGGCATTTTGGACATGAGTGTTTCAAAACAAGTTTTTACAGGAATTACATGGTCTTCTTCTAAAAATCACTTACATTATATATATTGTATCTACTCTCAATATTCAGTCATGCAAATTACACAAATTTAACATGACAGTATTAAGATCAAAAGTAAAGCCAATGGAAATTGTATGATCTTTAGTCTGCTCATTTAAGTGATTTAACCATATCTTCCCAGCGCTTCTCATAATTTTACTTATTGATTGCTAATTGTTTCCAAATATACACATTTGGACATCTTATATCAACATGTTACAAATGTTGCTACTCATCAAGTTTTACTAGTTAACCTAAGTTAATGTAGTGACTACTGTTGCACTTCTGGTATTGAACAATTCCCTATTTTTTGCAATTCTATTGGAGGAAATACTATTTGGTAATTTCGATCATGCATTTAGTTTCAGAAAATGTTGATGGGTCTCAAAGTCAGAGATGATATGATGCAGCTCCTCAAGTACTTACATGGATGCAACATAGATATCATGAAACATGCTTCAGTAATCTACAAGACATCTCGTGTGGGAACTTGCTCGTCATGAGCTTTCTCATTTCTCCATCTAGTAGGTTATAAATGAGTTTGGTTTTGATCCTTTTCGTAAAGAGCGTTATTGTTGGTAGATTGTGGACATAAAACGTGTTGTAAGTTCGGTTCAAATAGCAATGCATTACATTAATGTAATTAGTATTTTGAATTTTCAATGTACATTATTAGTTTTACCAGCTATTTAAATGTAGTTATAGCACAAATTGAGCATTTGTTTTTGTAATATTATATGATATCAATGTTTTGAAACCTGGTTCGAACCGGACGGTTGAACCATTTTTGGTCGGAAAAATGGGCCAAAATAAACCAATTCTTCGAGGCTTTAAAGCCAAAATAAACCAATTGGTCGTGTATGATATTTTCCTATAATTTTATTTTATAAATATATGATGAGTTGTAATTGATCATGGTGATGGATAATGTTGTTTTTAAGTTTATAATTTGTATTCTTGTTGAATTATATGTGTTTGGTATTGTATAATGTACGTTATAAACCTATTATGTGATTGGTATTGATTTTTTTTGTTTTATGTGTGTTTGGTATTATATATTAAAGGTTTTTATGGTGTTTGGTGAGACGAAATATTGCAATCTACTTAAATAGAAACATTGGTGATCCGACGGTTAAGCTCGTTGAACCGAAGGTCAAAACCAGTTGAACCGGTCACCCAGTAACCCGGTGACTCGACCGGAGTCAATTCGAGAACTGGTTTTTAATTTGTTGTTTAATTGGGATACTCATCGAAGCTAAAATCTCCCATTTAAGAGGCTAATTAAGACATTTTTTTCAAACCACTTAATTTGATAAGGGATAGGTTATAATGACCCTCCCTAAAAAACCATTTGTACCCACCTTGGTTTTTCGGTTTTTTCAATTTTTATAATTTGTTTATATTATAAAACTGTGAAACAGAAACTGCGGAACAAAAATTATAAAAGTTTATCAAGTCAAAGGTGTTAAACTGACAAAAAGTACGAAACATAAACTGATAAAAGACTGTATTCTACAGTTAACAAGAAGTCAAAAAGAATGTTTAGTACAAAACTTGTAAGTTAAGAGGATACCAATAGTAGTACCCATTTGATAACGACACCCTAACTATCATTATACCATGATTAGAGAAAGTTGAGGTCCCTTGCTACAAAGGACATCCAACAAAGTCACCCTTGACCAATTGCTCACTGAGAAAGTCCCTAGAAACATTGTGCGTGCCTTAGGAGGAAGAGGAAAAAAGAAAAAAGCAATTTCCTCAAAGGGAAGTAGTTTTCACCAAGGCCATGAGTCTCCATCTGAGAATGCCCCTGAGATCACCTCAGACTCTGAGTCTGAATGTGATGATCAGGAACCACTGTCTCCTCTTCCTAAACTTTCAGGGGCTGCTCAGTAGTACATCAAAGGATGTAATTTCTTTCACTGAGTTATCTCTTACCCCAACTGTTTTGAAGAGACTAATAAGGTCCTTACAAGAAGTCAGCGGTCAAGGCTTCTAAAAAAAGGGCCAGACCATGAACCCTCTGTCCTAACCCTATGCGATTAAGAAAAGCGACACATCCACTAAGCAACCCTTCTTACCCTAATACAAGTAAGTGAAAGGGCAAAGAACAAATCAAAGCTCCGTCAGACAACTTTGCATCTGTCTCTCAAACAGGGAGTTCCATGTCTGCTAAAAGCAAACAAAAGACCTAGGTGGTCCTTGCAACCCCCCCCCGCCTCCCCCAAGGCCCACACCTCTGGTTTAAAAATCACCTCTCTGAGGACTGCTATAAAAAACCCAGATACATGTATAGATATGATGAGTTGTATCTAGATAGTGGTTGTTCTAGACACATGACATGGGTTAAACAATATCTACACATATATTCAAAGGAGTCAGGTCCTAAAGTGGTATTTGGAGATAACTCTTCAGGTGACACAGAGGGATATGGCTCTGTGAACTGCAATGGAATCACCTTCATCAGGGTTGTATATGTGAATGGTCTGAAACATAACTTGATCAGCATCAGCCATCTTTGTGATGCTAACTTTAAAGTTCTGTTTACAAAGACTCAGAGAACCATATTCTACCAAAACAATGAAATTGTGCTTATTTCTCCAAGAAGAAGAGATGTGTATGTAATTGACATGTCATCTTTCAATGAAGAAAGCAATGCATCTTTCTTTCTCAAGCCTCCAGCAGCATCAACTTGTCTTGGCACAAGAAACTATCAAATCTTAATTTCAAAACATAAACAAAACAGCCAAACAAAAACTTAACAAACTATTCACATGTGAGAAAGAGAAGCACCATAGAGCATCATTCAAATTCAAAAGATCATTTTCCATCAGCGAGTGCTTACATTTCCTTCATATGGAATTGTTTGGGCCTGTTAAACCTTAAACCATCAGCTCAAAACAAATATACTTTGGTAATAGTAGATGAGGTACTCAAGGTACACCTGGGTATTTTGCTTTAAAAAAGAGTGATACATCTGATTGCATCACATCTTTTATCAAGAAAATGGAAAACCTCAATGATAAAAAGGTAAAGGAGCTAAGAAGTGACAATAGAACAGAGTTCAGAAGCCATAAATTGGAAGAATTTTGTGATGAAAAAGGAATATCTCAAAACTTCTCATCTCCTTGTACCCCTGAACAAAATGGTATAGCTGAAAAAAGAAACAGAACCCTGATTGAAATAGCTAGAACTATGTTAAATGGTTCAAAACTCCCTAAACAGTTCTAGGAGAAGCCGAAACACTGCTTGCTACACTCAAAACAGATCAATCATAGTGAAGAGACATGGGAAGACTTCTTATGAAGTGTTTAGAAGACGATTTCCTGATATAAGTTACTTTCATATGTTTGGTTGTCCTGTGTACATTCACAATCATAGGAACCACCTGGGAAAGTTTGATGAAAATGCCTAGATTGATGGATTTTTTATGGATATTCTTTAGTGCTAAGGCGTTTAGGTATTCAACAACAAAGAAAAGAATGGAAGAAACCTATCATGTTCATTTGGTGAAAATTAATGATGCACTCTCTTAAAACAAGTACTAAGGGGAGAAAACAACTCAATGAAATTTGTTCCTTCCTTGATGAGAATCACTAGGTACCAAGAATCAAACACCTCAATGCTAGGAAAAGATGACTAATTATCCGATGTTTATGCATTTGATCCCCTTTCTACAACAACATCACTATCCCTACACCTCTCACTCCATCTCAATCAGTCACCAATTCACTGATGAATCACTTGTGTTTTCCTCACATCTGATGATATCCTGATCAAAATGAATTTGATGACTTTGATTCAGCTGATGTCTTTGATCCAACTGAGACTCTTATTGATGTCTCTGAACCTTAAACTATCACTATAAGTGAACCATCACCTTCATTTGGGGTTATTCAAGATACTCCAGTTCCTCAAGACAGATGGTCAAGAGAGAAGCACATTGATTTGGTTAATATCATTGGTGAACCTCTGGCTGATGTAACTACAAGAAGTAGTCAGAGAATCTGAAGCTGCGTTAGCCCATGAATACCTTTATATCAACTTTCTCTCTGAAATTGAAACAAAAAGGTTGATTGAAGCTCTTGAAGAAGAAGGCTGGATTATTGCAAGGTAAGAAGAGCTGAATCAATTTGAGGTGAACAAGGTCTCGACACTGGTCCTGTGCCCCATGGTGGGATCAAGAGAATCTTCAAGAATAAGATGTATGAGAATGGGGCTATGATCAAGAACAAAGAAAAGTTGGTTGCTCAAGGGTTCAAACAAGAGGAAGGGATTGACTATGATGAAACTTTTGCACTTGTTACAAGACTTCAAGCTATCAGGATATTTCTTACCTGAACCAACTAAAAGATCCAAGGTCCTAAGACCATTGTTGGAGACTAAATAATCACCCTCAGCCTTCTTAGGGACAACATACCAGTGATCCTTCCCTACATTACAAACTCGCAATGAAAAGAGTCCCAAAAGTCTTAGACTTTTGAGGGGACTAGATAATCACACCCAGTCTTCTTAGGGATAGAGCGTATTGGTGATCCTTCTCTTCATTACAAAATCACCTATATCAATTAACCATCTTATGCAGGTACAAAACTAAATTGATTAGGAGGCTGAGGAGGAGAGTATGATCAAATTGCTAGGAAATGTAAATTTCGATGAGATGTATGGGAATGCTCTGGATATGAGTGCTGATAAGAGCTCGTTTGACACTAAGTTAGAGATCAAGTTCATAGGGAAGGAGGTTCCAATGACAACTGCTGATTCTAAGCCTTTACCCATTGTCTCTAAGCATCAAGAACTGAATGCTGAAAGTGATCAAGTCATGAAGGAGGCTGGTTATGACTTAGAATCAATGCCTGGAGATAAGATTAAGTCATTGTCTGGGTTTAAAGTTGAGGAGTCTGATAATGATGATATTCAATATGTAAATAAGGAAGAAATTCTCCAAGACTGATGAGACTGCCGCTGATAATGTAATTGATGAGTTAGTTGATATGGCTAACTCTCAAGATGCTAATTTGAATGCATCCGTTGATAAGCCACCTCAGTCAGACCCTCTGGGTCATCATTCCACTGAGTTCTCCTCACTAGTTGCCACCATAAAGAATCTTGAATCTTCCTTGTCTCAACATATAGCTGATAAGATTGAAGAATCAGTACCAAGAATGGTAGCTGATGCTCTTGACGATTGACTCCCTGAGATGCTTTCTAACACCCTCAAGACCATTCTTCCTGATTCTCTCAACGATTGTATAAGAGAGCTCTTCCCAAGTTTGACAAATATGTAAAGAAGACTCTCAAAGCTCAAGTTCCTGACCTCAGCCGCTGAAGAAAGAACTCCTTGCCCTAAATAAATTGGAGAACAAAAGGATGGTCGATCTTTAGAAAAAGCTGACCAACGCCATTCACACTAAAGTTGGCAAATCTGTTCAGGGTAGTGTCAGGATTGAATTTAAAGTTGTCTCTTAACTCCTCAAATACTGTGTAAAGCAGCTTGACAAGAATGATGTTAATCTTCGCGTCAGGTTTATCTGATCAGTAATATGGTCATTCTGATAGACACAACCATCACAACCCACTCCCCCCCCCCCCCCTGCCAAAGCTGCTCCTGAAGGAGAGAATATGTCTACTCACAAAAACAAAGATTCAAAGAATAGAGTCACTGCACCCGCTCAGGCGGAGCAACAGTAAATTAATACTACAACTGAACAAAAAACTACTGAAAAGAACAGTTGAATGCTCAGGGGGAGAATTCATCTGAACAAGCTCCACCAATTTTCAAAACCTGCATTGATAGTCAAATCTTCAGAGGAACACCTCCAGGTTAAGAATTTGGAGCTTTTGTACCAACTTCACCATTCCTCACCACAACAACAAAACACTGAACTCAATTTGCCACAAGGCATCAAACCACTATCATCATCAACAACATACCCTTTGATCAATTCACTGCAAATCTCTTTAACTCAAGTTCCTCTGGGTTCTCTCCAACTCATCTTTCAAATGTTGCTGATAAAGGTAAAGGCATTGCTCAAGAAACCACTGAGGCTGATCAAATAAAGCAACTCATGCCTCTCTTGGAACAAGGAGGATCAGCTCCTAAATTGCCAAATCTTCAACAATTCATTCACCTCTGTAAAAGGATGACACTATAAGATGCTAAAGCACAGATTGAAAAAATAAATATATTGGCTGATTAAAATCTAAAACGGAAAATAAAAAAAAGGAGGTTAAAAGGTTGACTGATGAATAACTATTAAGCCCAGGTACCGAGTTTAGCATTCCTATGAGGCTAAGAGGGCAAAGATTTAATAGAATAGTATAACCCTGTATATCAATTACAGGCAGACCCCCTTACCGTTCACTAAGATCACTACGGGGTTAACAACTCACCAAAGAAGCATGTATGAGGAGTTACAAGGAATAATTAGCCACTGAATCTCACTGTGTATGACAAGTTTGTGTGAAGATGCTGGATTCAGTCAATGTGCTTGAAGTTCATTAATTGGCCTCTAAGGTGAATAGAGGAAAGAGCAAGTCTGCAACTGAAGAACCTGAAGCAACATTTCAGTGGTGAAGACACAGGTTGGAAAACTTGGACATCTGCCTACCACCCAACTAACTGCCTTTTGACTATCTACCTCTTAGAAGAAAAGAAAGAGAATATCTGTGATCATAAAGGAAGTATTTTGTCAAAGATACTCGTGAAGGTAGAATGAAAGCACAAGGACTTAGTTCCTCCTGGTAGGTTAGTTTGGATCACTTGAGCTAGTGATTGAGGAACTAGAGCTGAAATTTTTTGTATACAATGGGAAGCTTTGACCTGGTCTATCAGAGATAACGGATGAAATTTCATCTGGCATCTACACCTCATCGATCGGAATCTAAAATGCCATTAATGTAAATTCTCAGACT
Organism: Tanacetum coccineum; assembly: GCA_026074375.1. NCBI lineage: Eukaryota > Viridiplantae > Streptophyta > Magnoliopsida > Asterales > Asteraceae > Tanacetum > Tanacetum coccineum. The sequence goes on along the minus strand of BQNB010000921.1, from coordinate 11,177 downwards.
ACTCAGGATTTTATAAAAGGAATGATTAAATAAATAGAATCTAAAGAGGAATATAGAAGAATAAGGAAGCAAAAAAAACATATGTAACAATAGATAAATATGGGCTGAAATGAAAATGCAAACTGAATGACGATAATTTTGAATATAACCCTTAAATAATGTAACAAGTAAGAACTGTATCACTCACTAACCAAAAAATATTACATAAGCTAACTTTAAAATCAAAAAAAGGGGGAAAGTTGACCAATACAGTACCCCAATGTCCTCTGCCTAGATTAACAGAATTAGGCTAAAGTGTTGAAGACTCGCTGAGTTACCAAGCATCAGCAAGCAAAAAGATACGCTATATTGCAAAGCCACAGCGAGCAATGAAGACTCGCTAAGTGCAATGCCATCGCGTAACATCAGCCGTTATTCAGGTCAGAGACATTGACCAGGAAGACGAAGAATACTTGAAGAATACCTTCAGCAGGATGGATATCAGCTGGTATGTAATGAAAGACATTGTATGTTTGCAGTGATCATGGGTGACAATACCCTGATAATTTGAAGAATGATAATTATATGGCTTATGCTGTTTCTGTTTGTCTATGTTTACGAAATGGATGTTTTTTTATCTTAAATTTAATCAGTAGATTATCTGGTGTAGAAATCTAATTTGCTTGTGTTTTTAGGTTGACCAGGTTCTTTTGATGGCTAACTTTTGATTAGAGCATGAGGTTTTCAAGGCCATATTCAAAAGCAGACGACCCGACCAAATAGTGGAATATGCATCAGTATAAGGTCAGTTCCAAGAAGTTCATACTTTAGATTTTTAGTACAATTTCATCTATAGAAAAGAGGCCTGTTAAAACTGGAAGGAGTATTATGGCAATTTGTTGCAATCTCTTAAATGAAGTAGACCCTTTTTTGGGGAACAAATAAGCAATTTTTTTTTAAATTGAGACGGTGAAGAATATATATATTAACTCAAACTTTGAAGCTACAAATACTAAGACGTAAAATTCTCTATAGGGCTACCATGCTCTGCACTAGTGATTTGTCACTAATTCACCAAAAGAGGACGACATTTCCCTCATAAACGGATTACTACTAAAAGTCCATTTGCAGATTACATCCTCACAAACAAGACTATTAGGACCATCCATTTAGAAGGCATCATCACTTTATACACGTGAAACCTCCATCCTCCTATAGGAACTTCCTCAAACCTGGCTACATTTCCTTTATCTAACATAACATGACAAATCCAAAACTTCAGAGTCACAGTAGTATATATATAATGCTCATATGTTAAGGCTTCATCAATGACAGGGCAATACTTAGGGGGAACAATATATAAATGCTTCCAAGCCATATGTCTCTTCAACCATAATCCCATACCAACATACTTCTCCTCACAGAAATACATTGCCATCTTTTTGGTTAGAACAAAGGTAGGATCAAGTAGTCACATCTTGCATGACTTGCTATTCCTAGCTGCTTGTTTTAACACTATTTGTATCATTGCTATTCCACACACCAATAACCTCCTCATTATCAGTTGAGTTCATATGCACTTGCCATCTAAGTTGCACGGGGGCGGGTACGGGTACCGGGAAACGGCAACATCTTAAAACTCAAGAAACGGGTACGGCGGGAAACGTCTATGTGTTATATAATATTTTAATATTCATATATTATCAGTTGACTATTTAACTTATTTAATATGTTTCAGTCAGTTTTACAAAGAAACACTATTTACGTAATTTACGTTAGTTTACAAATTTGCAATAAAAACAAGTTACAGTAGTATTTTTTTTCTAAACAATAAGGAGTAATAAATGAAAATAAGAATATGTTCATTTTTTAATGAAAGCCACGTGACAATTGAATACAAATTACTAAAAGTTTCTCTCTCCTCCATTATTAGACCAGATTCACATTCATTTCATCTTCCTAGTTTTTCTTTTCACAGTCTTCCATGTTCAAGCATCTCTCTCGCCGGAAAAAATTTACATAGTAAACGTGATTTTTTGGGACATAAACGTTTCCTAAATAAAAATCCGCGTACCCTAAACGAAGAAACGTTTCCACTTTTCTCGGGGACGTTTCCTCGGCGTTTCCTCGCGTATCCCGGCGTTTCTCCGTTTCTCGGTGTTTCGGAAACGCGACATGGCTTCTGGCGTGTTGTGCTTCCTAGGTGGTGGTGTGGTGTATGTGTTGATTTTTAGGAATCTGGTGAAATACTGAAGTTATGCTTTACAATAAACATGATTGAAGTTACACTTCATTTGATATAATTCGTTTAATGACTTACTTAACACTTTCAATTCATTGTGAACTTAAGTGAAGGACTGATAATGTTCATCCATCTGAACATTCTTTTGTTTAAATTTGATTAATCACTAAGAAAATGTTTTAACTATTGATTCAGAATGTTGATTAAAGTTACGGATATTATATATGAGTTTTTCTAACATGTGCCCCAGGGGCACATGATAAGGTGGGGACAGAAAGCTGTGTGTCACAGTTTGATTGGCTAGCATGTGATTGTGAGGCCTAATAATGATTAATAATAATGATTGCTGGCCAATGAGACTGTGACACGCAGCCTATGTCCATACCTTATCATTATATACACTTTTGAGAATTTTCTTTTTTGAGTTTAGACATATGGGACCCCTTTAAATACCACTTAAATAACTAAGATTTATAAACAATATGAATACAAGTTATAATTTGTGCATTACCATGTACATAGTGGGAAATAGGTCATGTATTTACATGAATAGTATGTTGTCATCTAACAGGTGTTTAAGTCATTCACTTTTTATTAACAGGCCTACTTTACTACACAAATCATGGTATTATGGTTAGTCCATGTGTTTATATAGTGCAATACACAAATTAGTATTGAATAATTAGTTTTTTTTTTTTTTTTGCTATGTTTTAATTATTTGCAAGAAATTGGATATTTTGGCGTATTCTCTTGATTTAGGAGGTGTTTAAAAATCGAATGGAAGTATAAAATGATAACTTTTATTGAGTGACATCCTTAAAGGAAATGGAGGAATAAACTTTTACATGGTCAGATCAAGAGGTTTTTTCGGCTCAACACGAGACATATTTTCAGCTATCCAAAGATTATCTCTGTTGTGGACTTCAAACCGTACCTCCAAATGTCGTTTAAGTTGGTTTCATTTGATTAGAGCCCCTAGAGAAGTGGCTAATTTATAGTTTGCAGTTTCGTCTTAGCTTGGTGTTGGTGTCGTGTTGTTTCATCTTAGTGTTGGTGTTTGATTGTATTTTTTTAATTTTCTTTGGCTCTTGCTTAGAGTTGTCTCTTTGTATGTTGCTTTTAACGATTTCCATTTTATAATAATTTTGTCTCTTTTTAAAAACTTTTATTGCATATGTATAGTCGAGCATTAATATAATATTTTGTTATTTATTCACACCAGATAGGAATAAAGTATAATGATTTTTTCCGTCCTTATCTATGCCATGATATTTTTAAAAAATAGAACAGTTTTATAGCCCGCTTATCCCAGTCATAATTTTTCTAAAAAAAAAAACTTTACACATCCGTGTATAACACGCGTTTTAAGCTAGTTATAACAAAAGGATAAAAGGGAAAAAGAAAGAGTCTTACAGGCTGATTGACACGTGCTAGTTCCAAAGCTTTCTCCAGCTTTGGGACAATCTCATCTATATTTGGGCGTTGCGATCGTTCTTTGTTCAAGCAGTCATACGCCGTTTCAGCGAAAATGTTGAATGATTCAGAGTCCATCTGTTGCCATAGATCCCAATCAATTATATCTTCCAGTCTTTTCTCTCTATAATGGGTAATGGCCATCGGAGCGAGATACTTGTAAGTGTCGTTGGCTATTACAGATTTCCTGCCACACAATAGTTCAAACATTACTATCCCAAAGGAGTAAATATCTGACTTGTGGTTCACAATCTTTGTCTCTATATATGTCGGGTCTGTATACCCCTCCCAATCCCAAACCTTATCAACACAGAATGAATGATGCCTCTGAGATGCTTCAATCTTCATGGAAAGTCTAAATTCAGATAACTTGGGTTCAAAGTCATCATTTAACAGAATTGTGTCGCTGTCTATGTTTCCATGTATAATGCTAAAATGGCAATGCTCGTCATAATGAATGTAACTGAGTGCATGTGCAACACCGACACATATCTCCAATCTTCGCACCCATGTCAACATCATTGAGTAACTTAAAAAGTTTTCAAGACTAAACATGGTCTCAAGCTTTATAATGATGATCTTCTCATCATTTTCATCACAAAACCCAACTAATGAAACTAGATTTTTGTGCTCAAGACTAGAAAGCATGGAAATCTCCATCCAAAACTGTTGTTCTTTTTCATCCCATTCTTTATTCCACCTCTGAGCATGGATATCAATCGACTCACCTGACCACAAGAGTTGTCCTGCGTAATGATTTCCAAATCTACCTCCGCCTCTGAAATTTTCGTCATCAAAGTTGTTGGTGGCGGTTAGTATATTTTCAAGGGGGATTTTTAAGTGAGCAAAGTCATCATGATTGTCTGAAGACATAGCGTGTGTATCTATTTGTTTTTATGGGAAAAAAAGGGTGTTTGGGTTAAAAAAGAAGCGAAGAAGTGTTTGAGTGATATGCATAAATCTGTTCGGTTTGAGTTTGTATTTATAGAAGATATGGATAAGTGTGTGTGAGTTGGGTTTCAAGCATTATCAATTATTGACTTTTCCACCATCACACAAATCGTCTCTGCGTGTAGGAAACTTCCTTTTAAGAGTTTGAAAATAATATATTAAAAAACAACAAAATACACCACAAGTGGATGCCCTCATATCAGAAGCAAGTTGGCATACAGCCCAATTCTCATAACGCAATAAACACGTTGGAACCTTATTATACGTACTCTATGAGCATTCAGTTATTTGGTCACCTTGATTACTACTACTATTGATTAAAACAAGCAAATGAACCCGCGCGTTGCGGCGGGGCTAATTTTTTCCCGAATAATTTTTTTTTACGTTTCGGGGGGTTTTTTTTTTGCCGATGCGTTATGCGGGGCTAATTTTTAATATTTTCTTTTTTTTTATGATTCGGGGAAAAAAAAAATTGCGTTGGGACGGGCTAATATTTTCCCGAATATTTTCTTTTTTTGGGACGGTTTTGTAAATTTTTTTAAGGAATTTTTTGTGTAAGAAAATCGTAAATAGTTAAACGGTGATGGTCCGTTTTGTATTTTTTTTTTACCTTAGGCCAGATTTTAGGCTATTTTTTGGTTTTTTTTGGCTAATTTTTTCCTGGATATTTCCTTTTTTTGTACGATTCGGGAATATTTTTTTTGCGTTGGGACGGGTTAATTTTTTCCCGAATATTTTCTTTTTTTGGGACGGTTCGATATCTTTTTATTTGGGCCGATGAATGTAAAAAAGTTGTGAACAATAAAAACTTGACGTGTTTTTTTTGTTAATTTTTTTACGGGATTTTTTGTGTAAGAAAATCGTAAATAGTTAAAAGTTGAGGGACCGTTTTGTATTTTCATGTTTAAAGTGTTGTTTTTTTTTTTGCTATATGGGTTTTTTTTTTAATATAATGGGTTGTACGTTTGTGACCATATCAATTATTTTAAAGTTATTAGGTATTGAAGATGTTTCCGCGGGTATTTTTTTTATCTGAATAAATCATAACTTTTGTAAATTTTTTTCCTCCTACTTTGTGCATACAAATTAAAAAAAACAAAATAATTTAAAAAAAAATATTTGCAATCATACACCACAATCTATCAATATAACAAATCATTATTCTTCAACTTCGAATTGCTATTCTTATCTTCTTGCATTCCTGGTTGTTGAATAGATCTTCTTCGCTCTTAAGTGAACCTGGAAGATCATATCAATTGGTATTAGAGCCAACGATCTTGTCACCAAGATTGTGTTCTCATTCTGTTCTCATTCCATTCATCGATTCATAACAACCATCACAATCCATCATCATTTTACAATCATAAATACGTTTTTTGTGTCAAGAAAAAAGTTAGTTACAGTTCTTGATTAGTTAGTTACATTTTTGTTTTGAGTTCTTGATTAAGTTCTTGGTAAAGATGTCGGGTCAAACACGATCCAGTGTAGGTGTTGATGAGGAGACTAGGGAGAGTTTAAGGGATACAATCGCTTTGTTAATGAGGGAAGAATTGGAGAAGTTAAGGGATGAAATAAGGAAATGTAGCAGGGATCACCGTGGAATTCACAAGATTGGAGGGTGATGATGTATAGGGGTTGGTTGTTTAAAATGAGGAGTTCCTTTAAAAGTTAACAACTTCCAGATGAGAGCAAGGTAAATTTCACTTTCTACACACTTGTAATGATATTAGCTTTGAAGTGGCTAAGCTAGTTTTAGGAAATATTGCGTGGGTGCTTTACAAAGATCAATATTGCTAAGATTGGCCAGAATAAGAAATTTATGAGTGATATGTAAAGATTCGAGTTGTGGTTTGTATGTTATTGAAACATATATTTTTACCTATCAGTTGATGTGCAACTCAATAAATTAACAAAACCAGTGTTGATGATTTGTTTAACCCGTGATAGAAATTCTTTGGTGACCTTTTTCTATATTTTATTACTACGCAGGAAACTTCCTTGTGTTAAATAACTGAAACTTTGAAAGTTTGAATAAAATTAAAAAAAACAACACACAACATTTGATATAAGTCAACGACCATCAAACCTACAAACAAAGATCCTTTCGCCCATCGCGTTTTTTCCCCAGCGACTTTGTAGCTGGGGAAAAAGTCGCTTAAATACGACAAAAATACTCCGACGTGGCATTTTTTTCTCGTGTATCTTTAGTCAAATGTTTCCCTAGGACTTATCGATGGGAATGATTTTCATGAAAATCGATAAAAAAATTCAGCGAAAATCTAAGCGGGAATTTATCCCGACAGTTCTTTTCCCCAGCGACATATCGTTGGGGTTACTTTTGTTTCTTTGTTTTTTAGTGCATAAGTAGTGCCATAACTTGTTTGTAGCGTTTGATATGTACAACTTTCCCCAGCGACATGTCGCTGGGGAAACTTAACAGGCTTATTTATTAGGCTGGCCCGTTTATAAGTTAACAATTTTGGGTTTGGGCTTAGTTTCCAGGACATGTCGATGGCGGATTGTTCGTTTTCTTTTAAACAAACTATGCTTTTTAGCTATTTTCGGTCCAATATTCACATACTAACTATATTTACTTCAAAGTTTAACTGAATTTAATCCTACTACTACTATATGTATTCAATAATACACGGATTGACCAAATCGATTTAACGTTTATTATTATAACATCAAATTACATTAGAAATCGATAAACACTCTAACATTAATGTTAACTCATACATTCCAAATGTTGATTGATTTATCTTTAATGAAAAACTACACCATATTAAGGTTTCCCATCCCATTATTTAGATCTCGTGAGTATTGCAGCTGACTCAAGTGTGTGTACCGTAGGGGGCAATGAAAAGACAGAGATCCGCAGTCGGCACGTTCCCTTGATTACATTTGCATTTAATTATTTTCATCATTAACCTAGATCATACGTTGAAACCTATATTGGTTGAACCCTAAACTCATACATTGAACCTATAATGTTGAACCCTAACTCATACATGAAGCCTATAATGTTGAACGTAACTCGTACGGTGGAACAATAATTATGTGAACCCTAACTCATACGTTGAACCTATAATGTTGAACCCTAGCTCATACAAAGAAACACTATAATGTGAACCCTAAACTCATACATGAACCTTTAATGTGTAACCATACTTATTCGTTGAAACCCTAAGTGTTAACCCTAGTCATACATTGAAACCTCTAATGTGTAACCCATTACCCTTATACGTTGGATCCTCTATTGTGTAACCCTTGCCTCTTACATTGAACCTCTATTGTGTAACCACTCCTAAACTCATACATTATCCTCTAATGTGTTACCCTTTACTCACTTACATTGATCATATAATAGTTGAACCTATAATTAGTGATGGTAGAAGGTGGAGCTTATGGGTTTAGTGTCACGTTGAGTAGTGTTCATAACTAGGGGTGTGTGTGTGTTTTGTTGTGAAACTTTGCGGTGTGAGAGAGATGTTATGGTACCCAAGGAGATGAATACGGGTTGTATGTATATAATATTGTGGCTAGTGAAGTGAGTGGGTGAGTTGAATTGAGTTGTGGTGTGATAAGGGTAAAGATGTAATGTTGTGTTCATGTAACGTGTAACCTAGATAGAAATTGAAACCTCTAATGTGTAACCTAATCTCATAAATTGTAACTCTAATGTGTAACAACTAACTCATACATTTGTATCTCTAATGTGTAACCTCTACCTTATACCGTTTAAACCTATAATGTGTAAAACTTTCTCATAAATTTGAAACCTCCTAATGTGGAACCCTTAGCTCTTATATTGAAACCTTATTGGTACCCCTAGCTGTACATTGAACCTCTAATGTGTAACCCTACCTTATACGTTGAACCTCTAATGTGTAACCCTAGCTCATACATTGAACCTCTAATGTGTAACCCTACCTTATACGTTGAACCTCTAATGTGTAACCCTAACTCATACATTGAACCTCTAATGTGTAACCCTAGCTCATACATTGAACCTCTAATGTGTAACCCTAGCTCATACATTGAACCTCTAATGTGTAACCCTAACTCATACATTGAACCTCTAATGTGTAACCCTAGCTCATAAATTGAACCTCTAATGTGTAACCCTAACTCATACATTGAACCTCTAATGTGTAACCCTAACTCATACATTGAACCTACAATGTTGAACCCTAACTCATACGTTGAACCTATAATGTTGAACCCTAGCTCATACAAAGAACCTATAATGTTGAACCCTAACTCATACATTGAACCTATAATGTTGAACCCTAACTCATACATTGAACCTATAATGTTGAACCCTAACTCATACATTGAACCTATAATGTTGAACCTATAATCTTGATGGGTAGAAAGGTGGAGCATATGGGTTTAGTTCACGTTGAGTAGTGTTCATAACTAGTTATGTGTGTGTGTTTTGGGGTGAAACTTTGCGTGTGAGAGAGATGATATGACCAGGAGATGAAACGGGTTGTATGTATAATAATGGTGGCTAGTGAAGTGAGAGTGAGAGTTGAAATGAGTTGAGGTGTGATAAGGTTAAAAGATGTAATGATGAGTTGCATTAATGTGTAACCCTAGCTCATAAATTGAACCTCTAATGTGTAACCCTAACTCATACATTGAACCTCTAATGTGTAACCCTATTGAACCTCTAATGTGTAACCCTAACTCATACATTGAACCTCTAATGTGTAACCCTAGCTCATACATTGAACCTCTAATGTGTAACCCTAGCTCATACATTGAACCTCTAATGTGTAACCCTAACTCATACATTGAACCTCTAATGTGTAACCCTAGCTCATAAATTGAACCTCTAATGTGTAACCCTAACTCATACATTGAACCTCTAATGTGTAACCCTAACTCATACATTGAACCTACAATGTTGAACCCTAACTCATACGTTGAACCTATAATGTTGAACCCTAGCTCATACAAAGAACCTATAATGTTGAACCCTAACTCATACATTGAACCTATAATGTTGAACCCTAACTCATACATTGAACCTATAATGTTGAACCCTAACTCATACATTGAACCTATAATGTTGAACCCTAACTCATACATTGAACCTATAATGTTGAACCCTAACTCATACATTGAACCTATAATGTTGAACCTATAATCTTGATGGGTAGAAAGGTGGAGCATATGGGTTTAGTTCACGTTGAGTAGTGTTCATAACTAGTTATGTGTGTGTGTTTTGGGGTGAAACTTTGCGTGTGAGAGAGATGATATGACCAGGAGATGAAACGGGTTGTATGTATAATAATGGTGGCTAGTGAAGTGAGAGTGAGAGTTGAAATGAGTTGAGGTGTGATAAGGTTAAAAGATGTAATGATGAGTTGCATTAATGTGTAACCCTAGCTCATAAATTGAACCTCTAATGTGTAACCCTAACTCATACATTGAACCTCTAATGTGTAACCCTAGCTCATACATTGAACCTCTAATGTGTAACCCTAGCTCATACATTGAACCTCTAATGTGTAACCCTATGAAAAGACAGATATCCGTTGTCGGCACGTCCCTTGCTTACATTGCATTTAATTATTTTCATCATTAAACCTAGCTCATACATTGAACCTCTAATGTGTAACCCTAGCTCATACATTGAACCTCTAATGTGTAACCCTACCTTATACGTTGAACCTCTAATGTGTAACCCTAGCTCATACATTGAACCTCTAATGTGTAACCCTACCTTATACGTTGAACCTCTAATGTGTAACCCTAGCTCATACATTGAACCTCTAATGTGTAACCCTAACTCATACATTGAACCTCTAATGTGTAAACAACTAACTCATAACATTGAACCGTAATGTGTAACCCTAGCTCATAAATTGAACCTCTAATGTGTAACCCTAACTCATACATTGAACCTCTAATGTGTAACCCTAACTCATACATTGAACCTACAATGTTGAACCCTAACTCATACGTTGAACCTATAATGTTGAACCCTAGCTCATACAAAGAACCTATAATGTTGAACCCTAACTCATACATTGAACCTATAATGTTGAACCTATAATCTTGATGGGTAGAAAGGTGGAGCATATGGGTTTAGTTCACGTTGAGTAGTGTTCATAACTAGTTATGTGTGTGTGTTTTGGGGTGAAACTTTGCGTGTGAGAGAGATGATATGACCAGGAGATGAAACGGGTTGTATGTATAATAATGGTGGCTAGTGAAGTGAGAGTGAGAGTTGAAATGAGTTGAGGTGTGATAAGGTTAAAAGATGTAATGATGAGTTGCATTAATGTGTAACCCTAGCTCATAAATTGAACCTCTAATGTGTAACCCTAACTCATACATTGAACCTCTAATGTGTAACCCTACCTTATACGTTGAACCTCTAATGTGTAACCCTAGCTCATACATTGAACCTCTAATGTGTAACCCTACTGTAACATCCGAGAATTTTCGAAATTTTAAAAGACTATTTTAACCTTTGACTTTTTGGGTCTGACTTGACTTATAAGAACGATCATCT